>JAOUQW010000016.1:6074444-6085558 GCA_028565825.1 Olivaichthys viedmensis
TGTGTGTGTGTGTGTGTGTGTGTGTGTGTGTGTGTGTGTGTGTGTGTGTGTGTGTGTGTGTGTGTGTGTGTGGAATCCCAATCCGTTCCCACACCCTCTCAAATCTCCTGTGCACCTAACAGCCCTCTCCATCTGCAAGAATAAAGGGATCCTTTGTTTGGAATAGGGAACAGGTAGCCATTTGTGCAGTGTGTGCTTATGTTGTGTGTATGTATGATTGTGCTGTGGGGATGGGCTTTTAATTGGTGGCGATATGTGTTTATGAAGTAAGTGGTCTATATTTTATGCTTGTCATGCTAAATTTGTCCCAAGTGTGTCTTTGCTTTACTTTTTGTGATAGCCAGAACTAACATCTCTTTCCTGGTAGAGACAAAGCCGGAAGACAAGAAGAGAGAGATGGAGATTAAAAATTTGCTTCTCGTGTCTGTGGAAATAGAGATGGTCGTTTGTTTGAGTTTGTCTGAGTTTAGAATTTTGTCATTTTTCTACCATTTGCCTTAAGGCCCAATTCAGAACAGCTGTTCTATTTATGTTAATGAGAATTATTTTTTTCTGAGGACATACAGTTGAGTGCAGAAGTTTGCACCCCCTCCCATGGTTTCTGTATAAAATAAAATGTACTTCTATTTTACAATTTATATACAAGAAAAAAATAATTATATATATTATATAGAGGTTTCCCACAAGACAACATTTCAAAACATTGGCAAACTCAACCGAAAAGTAGTTCCAAAAGAAAAAAGCCAAAGTTCAGGGATTGTGCAAAGGTTGGACGCAGTAACAAAGGCAGTATATTTATATCACACTCAGAAAGGGAGATGGAAATTTTTGAAATATCATTTTGATATTTTCACAATTAATATCTTAACATACATTTTTGACCAATGTTGTTACTTATAATGAAGGATAATGAACATTTGTGAAACCTAACATACTAAATGTGTTGGTGTAAATGTAATTTTTTTGTCCTTTTCATTTTGTCCTAAGGAGGTGCAAACCTTTTCCCTTAACTGTGTATTTTGGCAGAACATTCATAATAAACATAGTGAGCATAGTGTTCTTTTTTAGTATTTGTTTTTACTCAGACACTCCTGAGAGCATTGTCTCCAGGTTTAGAGAACATCTCTGTGTTTTTTTTTTTTGGTCAACTGTGACTAAGGTTTGTGACAGCAACACTAACACTTAATAACCCAGGAGATGTCATGCCCTGATGCTCCATTGACCTAGTTTGTTTGTGCAAATCAAGGATGTTTTTTCAAATGCGGACAAAAGAAAAGATTAAGAAGTGACAGATCTTATCACAAGATGACTTTGACACACCTTTCAATTTGTTCAGCAAGAACACTGTTCATTCTCTGATTTCTGCATGGTGTCTCCTGGCTGTGAGCTGGTGCTGTAGTGGCCAAGCAGGAGCAACAGTGTCTGGGATGAATGTGGCAGCTGCAGAGGGAGGGGGATAAGTACAGGGGCTGAGAGCCGAGAAATCGCACTCTTTAATTAAAGCAGGAAGACACAGCGCAGAAGCTCCGACAGGGCCCAACCAAGCATTGAGGGATGAGAGCATCCTACTCTAAAGTTAGCTTTACCCAGCAACACCAGGACATGCACTGACAGACAGATGAGATGGGCTTTGGTGTGTCCAAGCCTGCTCCGGCACAGGGCAATTATACAGATGAATATGCTCTTCTGTGTATGAGAAAGCATGTTGATGGTTCATATTTTAGAAACTAAAATGTACTCTTAGAAAGAAAAGGTTCCATCCAGCAACATAAATGGATCTTCAGTTTTTCCCTCTGGAACCCTTAAAGGTTCTATATAGAACCATACCACAGAACGTTTCCCTTTCAGAAAATTTTCCATGTAGAACCCCTTTAGAAAACCAGGACTATTTAGAACTCTTAAGGAACCCTTTTTCCTAGGAGTGTACCATTTAATTATTGAACATTAAATGGAACATTAAATAGTGAATCTAGCTGAAGTACCAGGATGTCTTTCTTACCACATAGCAGCATACAAGGTAAAAATGCTTACATTTGTCCTATGTTACATTTATCTTACACCTAAAACTACAGGTATGCACCATAGCCATAACATGTGCATTACTGAAATTTTAGAAACCTTTCATTGTCTCTATTTTTCATGTTTCCTTCACAGCTCCCATGTGTCATCTAAGCCATGCTCCCTGGCTATGGATTCTCTCCTCTTCCTGACTTCCAGCCTCACCTCCACGCGTTCCATTGCCGAGGGGAGAGCTCTGCCATGTGGATCCCTGGTTCACCTGAGTCCCAGTCTCTGAACGATTCCCAGGAGAACAGGCCTCTCCTGCGCCAGCACATTGCTGTGTGTCAGCAGGAGACGCTAGCCTTTATTGACTTTCAGCAACCTAAAACAAATGGCTTTCGTTCCTCATCTTCACTGGGGAGGCGCAGTTCTTCGCCATGCTCCCTGGGCCCTCCTTATAATGGGCCTTCCTCGAACTGCTGCCAAAATGGAGAGAAAGATGCAGACACGGTCTTGCACATGAATCTGGGCCAGGATGGACACGATGTGGAAGAAGTTCAGGATAACATCAGAGCACCCTCTCTGGACTCACTTAGGACAGGCTCTGAGAAGGACTTGTCACAGTCTAGTCCCCGAGATCTGTTCCTTCCCTTGTCCCCTATGTTTGTGTCCAGGGACAGGGACTCTATGGACTTTCAGCAGCCTAGTTCTCCCTGCTCCCCACTGAGCTCAGAGCTTCAGAGCCATGATCTGTTTCGTCTACAGAGACGAACATCACAGGGGTCTTCAAAGGAGAAGTCCATACGTAAGTGGCACCTTCACTTAGCTGCCTAATGACACATTCTTGTCTGAAAAAACAAACAGCAGGTTAAATGGTGTAATTCTAAAGTCACATTTATGGCCTAATACATAAAAAGTTTAACAGGTAATCTATTTCCACAAAGTTTTGTTCACACATATCACTTATAACTTGTGGCATTTTTTTTACTGAGATAATTAATTGGTGTATTGTGTATACCATGAATTCTAATAAGGAAAGGCTTGTGTTTTTTAGTTATCAGTGCTACAACTTGTGTGTCATGTGACAGGGCGCAAGATGAAGGTGTACTCACCTGACAGTGTATGTGAGGACTCTCTAAACAGTCCAGTACTTGACTGTGACTACCTGTTCCCTGGATCCTTTGAGTCCTTCATAGAGGAAGAGTTGGGTTTGGTGGGCTCCACTGTGCCCACATCCCAGAGCTCCAGCCCTTTGTTAGGTTTAGATGAGGAGATCACACTTCCTTCCATCCCTACCCCACCCCAGCTGTCTGCGGATCCCCCTCAGGAGGACATGGCATTGGGGGAAAGGACAAGTGAGGGAGGAAGAGGAGAGGTGGACCTGAGGGATGGAAGGACTCAGCATGGCTCAGCCTTCCTAAGTGGGTGCTCCCTGCCCCTTGTGCACTCCCACCCCCTGCCCCTGCCCCAATCCCGCTCGACAGAACACGAGCGCCGGCGATTCTCAGCCTCCGAGCTCATATCACGCCTGCAGCTCTCGCAGAGGAAGAACTCTTTCACCCTGCGGCTGGGCAAGTCTCTGTCTGCCCGTGTGGCCTCCCGGGATCGTCACCAATCTGTAAACTCTGGCTCTGACTGTGAGTGCTTTCAAAACTGCTTATAACTCCACTCAAAACTAAGGCCTTATTGAAGGACCTTGTCTACCATTTAATATAACTGAGGATCTAGTGTCAGTTGTCTTTTGGTCAGAGACCCTTTCAGTGCTCATCATTCTCGCACATGGATGCTACTTACCCCCTCACCCCATCTATCTGTTTGCAGACAAACCCAACACCAGACAGCGCTTTTCAGCAGGTTCAAGTGACAGCGCGCCACACAGTCCAGTGGGATCTACACCACCACTGCCCTCTGCTGACAGCACTCTGCCACAGCACAGGAGAAGCTCCAAGCTCAGGTTATCATCCTTCTAAATCATCATCCTTCTGATCTCAACCAGCAAGCTAGAACCATATCAATTAACTTTTTAATTATTTTTTATTCTCATCTTCACAGTATGAGAAAAGATTCCATTGATGAGAATGCAGATTCTCCTCCCCGAAGTTCCAAACGCTTATCACGCTTTCTGCCTAGTTGTAAGTATGACCTGTTAAGGAGTGTTTGTGATGCTTTGCATGCACATTTCCTTCATTCTCTCTCTCTCTGTGTCAGTGGTTCTCTATCAGGAGTACAGCGACGTGGCAATTAACCGAGAGATCCAGAGGCAACAGGGAGCGGAGCCTGGAACAGATGAGGACCGGGCTGGGGACTGTGCATCTCCCAGCAACCTCTCTCCATCCAGCTCCTTTCGCTCATCCCGAGGCTCTGCCTTCTCTCTCTGGCAGGACATTCCTGACGTGCGCAGCAGTGGACAGCTGGACAACTTCAGCAACGAGGAACGCAAACTGCAAGAGGTGATGCCAGTGCTGCACTAACTTTCAATGAATTAAGTGATATATAATCTATCTAAGTTTACTGGATAAATAAGATTTTTCTGACTTATTCCTCACCTCAGGCTAAGTTTGAGCTGGTGACCAGTGAAGCCTCTTACATACGTAGCTTGACCATTGCGGTTGACCACTTCATGATGTCTTCAGAGCTGAATGAGTGCCTGGGGACTCAGGAGAAACAGTGGCTTTTCTCCAAACTGCCTGATGTCAAGGATGTCAGTGAAAAGTATGTGGACAGGGAAAACGAAGTAATTGGGGGTGGCTCCGGTACATGTAACTGATGGTTTTTAAATGAAATCTCCTTACATCTGTCACTTTCTATGGATCTCTGTCTCTCCCTCTGCCTTCATTCCTCTTTCCTATTGATTTTTCACTAGGTTTTTACAGGATCTTGAGCATCGGTTAGAGGCGGACATCTTACGTTTTGATGTTTGTGACATTGTCCTGGCCCACTGTCCGGCACTGCGCAGGGTCTACCTTCCTTACGTTACTAACCAGGCCTACCAGGAGCAGACCTACCAGCGACTCCTGTGAGTAGTCTTCCTCTTTAAGTTTTTGTCTTTGAACCTTATTTATACACAGTAGGGCCAGTGGGTAGTTCATGGCCACTGTCCTGCAGTAGTTGGCTTGGAGTTGATAGGAGTAGGGCACATAGCAGCTTGGAGTGAGCTTGGAGTGAATGCCTTGCTGGAGGGTACAATATCATTGGTCAGTAGAAGGGAGCTTAGAGCAGACCAGGACTAAACCAAACTTGCTGGTGCTCTGCCCACCATGGGATTCAACCAGGAAGTGATCATTTTTCTTTTTCACAGACAAGAGAATCCCCGCTTCCCTGGAATTCTGGCCCGTCTGGAGGAGGACCCGATATGCCAGCGCCTGCCTCTTACATCATTCCTCATCCTGCCCTTTCAAAGGATCACACGGCTCAAAATGCTGGTGGAGGTGGGCAGCATATCCACTGACCAACTACCAATCATTCCTCATTACTAAATCCAGGGTATTTTTCAAGAATGGTAGATATTCCATTCATAATTTTACCAAATCACTTCTACAGACCGAAACATAGGACTGATTTAAACTTGTTACAGAACATCCTAAAGAGAACAACGCCTGGTTCGCGAGATGAGGACACGGCCACCAAGGCGTTTAATGAGCTGAAAAAGGTAAAAGTGTTACTTTATAAATTCATAATTCTCTCTTAGAATTATAAACCTCTTATTAATATAATATTCCAAATAAAGCAATAAATAGATCAGTAAAAATGTGAGCGTTCACTCTTAATAAACCTCTCCTTGTGTGCTGACAGATTATAAAGGAATGTAACTCGAGTGTACAATCCATGAAGAGGATGGAGGAACTCATTCACCTTAACAAGAGAATACACTTTGAGGGAAAGGTACTACAGGAATCAAGGAATTGAAAAACATAATGGACAAATCAGGTATATTCTAACATCATATTATTTTCTCTCTTTTTTTGCAGATCTTCCCTCTCATCTCTCAGTCTCGTTGGCTAGTGAAACACGGTGAGCTGTTAGAGGTGGACACGCAAACCATGAGCATATCCGGGTCAAAGTTTAAACTACCTACACGCCCTGTGTATCTGCACCTGTTTAATGACTGCCTCCTACTGTCCCGGAGAAAGGAGTGAGTGCATAACTAAAATGCAGCAGTGGGGGAGAGTGTGGGAAAGTTAGTGAAGGAGATTTATATCTGGTTTTGTCTGAACCTGTGGTGTTGACAGCTGGGGGGTTAGCAAAAGTCTGAGGCATGGGGTTTTCTCTAAATCCTAAATTAGCAACCAGCTTACAATCCTGCCTGACACACAGTATAGTTTATAACTCAGCATGGCTACAAAGTTGTTGTTTCTGCCCCCCTGTAGCACATGGAAGTTTATGGTGTTTGTGCATGCCAAGATTGGTGAGCTAAAGGTGAAGGACCTGAGTCAGAAGCTTCAGGGCATCTCAGGCTTCATCTTCCTTCTGCAGCTGTGTGAAGGCCAACAGCTCAAATATCAGATCCTGCTCAAGTCACAAACAGAGTAAGACCTATATTCCATTACACTCACAATCAAGTGTTCCTTGTGCCTTAAGTACTGTGAGCTTAATTGATAAATTGAAAAAAACTAAACCCTGAATCTCACAAGCTTTCACTTTTTTGTTCAATGAATAAGAACTGGATGAATTAAATAAATAAATAAAATATATAAGTGCATTTGAGCATCACACATGAGCTAATAAATTTTTTTTTTAATTTTTTTTGTTCCCCCAATTATGCTTTGTGTTTCTGTAACAACTGATATTGAAGTCTCAAGAAATTTTGCCATTGTTATGGTTTCTTCCTCAAGTTTCCATACACTCTAATTGAAATATTGTCACTGATTCACCCTTGTAGCTCGTCCTAACATGATGATTGGCTGAAAAGTGTCTTGCTTTTAGGCTAATGCCAGATTGAATCCATAGAGAAAAAGAAAGAGAAACCTTGTGAGATCCCGGATATTTTTAGCAGGCTTGATAGTTTGAATCTCTGAACTGAATTCTTCACTGGAAGCTTTTCTTGCTGGTTTATAACCTTTCCTTTCTGAACAGGAGTGGCAAACAGAGATGGATCACGGCCATGATTCCTCCTGATCCAAAGGCAAGCATTGAGCAGCCCAGTGAGAATGAGGGTGAGATCACTTGTATACTATGTTTATTTTCAAATGAAGACCATGGGCCGTATTCAGAGTTGAGTTAAGTGTGTGTAGTGAGAAGTTAATACTGAAATTGCGCACCTAACTACAGACCTACGAGTTGCTCGTACAGTTGCGCGAGTTGAACACTGACCTTGAACTCAAGTCCATTTTTCTGCGATGTCGACTCGAGCGCTGAGCAGTATTAAGTCCAGCACCACTGTCTGACAGTTTGTTGTAACCAAAATATTTCACCCCCAAATTCATGTTTTGGGAAATGTAAATATACACTTTGAGAACTGTGGAATGCCATTCAAAGGCAATATTAAACACATAAATATGACATTATGAATTAATTAATCGTATTGTCCCTGTAGAGGCCACGAAAAGTAAAACATTTTCCAAGGAGCTCAGAGGAGAGGGCATCTTAATCGGAGACATTGCTTATCTCGAGGAGCGAATGTTATATAGATACAATTATGAACTACACTTACTTAAAGTAAACTGTGACTGTAGCAGAGGAGTGCAGTGCCAGCTTATCCTTTAAACTGTCGGCACGTTTTCTTCACAGGAGAGTACATCAAATTAACCAGAACATGGGCAACTCTTAAGATAGGTACAGAGTTTTTCATCTCTGCCTAAGCTTTATGCTTTCTGCCGCTGTCGGTACAAAATAGGCTACTTCTAGTTCATCGTTAAAAAAAATAGGATGAGCTGGATCAAGTGCTATTTCATAGGCTGCCAAATATTGTGGGAGAAAGCCATATTGTTAAATTAAGACAAATGTGCAGTGATTGCTTTAAAGCAAAGGCTTCTCTAGGCGTTGGTCTAGACACTATTGAAAAACCCCCTTCTCCGATACTTCTCAAGAAAAAATCTGGCAACCACGGAGGTGTGAACTGCATGCAGGTAATTTAAATGATCTAAATGGGCCGCACAAAAATTCAAGTTACGCTTCCCCGCGTAAATATTGGTGTATCTTTTGAACTCTGAATACAGCCGTGTGTGTGTGTGTGTGTGTGTGTGTGTGTGTGTGTGTGTGTTCGTTCCAGAGGGCGACAAATAGATACAGTATATCTGAAAATAACATCTCGGAACTGTGTTGTGTTCATGCAGATCTATCTCAGGTTCAGTGCATTAAGAGCTACCAGGCCCAGGAACATGATGAACTCACACTGGAAAAGGCAGATATTCTTCAAGCTAAAGCCATTACAAGTGATGGTAGGACACATCCTAATGGATATTTTATGCTTGTTAGTTAAATTTTTAAGTATATTCAGCCGACGGTGTGATTATTACAGGTTTTGAGCTTTAGTTGTTTATGGAATTTCCCAATTGCTAATGTACTTCAGTTTAATATTGAGTTTCAACTGGCCTTATAAAACTGTTGTTTCTTGCTCCTCAGGATGGGTGGAGGGGATCCGGTTGTCTGATGGAGAGAGGGGCTGGTTCCCCAAAACGTATGTGGAGGAAATTACGAGTCGCAGCGCTCGCTTGAGAAACCTTCGTGAGAACATTCGCATTAAGTGCGTCACCCAGAAACTAGAGGGCGAACCTCAGTGAGGGTCTGTAATATAGTGCATCCTTTTATTTAAAAACCTTGCTTCATGAAAAGAGAAAGGCTTCATTTGATGTTATGGTCTTCTTATTTTCAAAAGATAAAAAAAAAGACCTGGATTTCCACAATAAGTTTGGATTTCCACAATGGTAGGCACATATTTGCAATAATATAGCTGCACATCAAAAAATTGTAACAATGTCAATTTTCTTTCTCTTTCTTTGTTTTGATATTAGCATATGTAGATATGTAGCATTTTTAAAGAAATGTTTTAAGGAAAAAAAAAACTTACACCCATTTCCACATACCTCAAATATAGGCAACCAGACAAGACATTTTTGGTGTCAAAATCCTGCTTCTTTAGTTTTGCCCTGGAGCTGTGAGGCTAAGTTATCTAACAAATAATGGAAGCTTTTTTTCACCAATTAACATTATGTAAACTTATGCAGAAATCATTATACATTTGCCTCAAACAATATTGTTTGGCTTTGTTTGGTTAAGTAATACCACTGGACAATCTCATAAAATAGCCGAATAAGTGTATGTATTTTAATATTTTAAATCAACTGTGTAAACCAAATCAAGTGATTCAAAATGGTTGCCATTACAGTTTTCAGCTGTGTTGTACTTTTGTTCATTTTCTTAGATTACAGTATCTCTACACTGTCAGGAACCACATAGGCTAAGTCCATCTGAGATCACATAATATCTTAACTAGACATGGTCTGTGGCAATCCATTCCTTAAATCATTCCTAGAGCACTACCATCACACAATCAAACATGTGACTTGACAAAAATGGATAAAAGTTTGAATAAATAAGTTATACTAAAGGAATAAAGGCTTATCAAGTGAGCTTGTTCCTAGGTTAAACACAATTCCAGTGTTTGAATTTTATACAATATTTGAAAATGTGTCAATTGTACCTCAGAATAATATTGGAATAGTGAATAACTGCCTCATTTCAAAGCTACAGAACATTTATTAATATTCATCATTTCATTTGTAGTTTTTGTTTTCTATTGAGCTTAAACCAAATTTAAAATTTGCTGCTGCAACTGATTGTCTGTTGTGTTTGTCCACTCCTACTTTTGACCATTATTTATAACGGTAAGTCTTCCAACACATGTTTAGGTGGATATTTTTGTTATTTCTGTTTGGAGGAAAGACACTTATTAATTATGCTGAGCATGGTCTATAAAGAGCAATAGATATCTATTCTTGTGTGGTGCATCTCTAAAATAAATGCAAACTTCATAATTAAATGTCTTTTTTTTTCCAACTATATCTCAGTTACTTGTTTAAGAAAAAAATAATAACGTTGAATGGATCTGACCTTTAGCTGATGTAATAAGTCTGTCCTTGAACTTTTTATATATTTAATTGAAAAAAAAAACAAAAAAAAAACAGGGTTTGATTCCAATGCTGTATCCAGGCTTCGAGTCTGTGCGTGCATTGAATAACCATGTTTGCCTCATAAAGATTACTTTCGCTGGAGACTATGGCGTTCCAGCTCACCTCATATCTCTGGCCCACAGGCATAAACGAGACTGGGTATGAGGTATATTGAATAGCTTTATTGTGACAGCAATACCAAGAACTTAGAACGGTTCTAAATCAGAGCAGTGACGGCTGCAGAATAGGAGCCGTGCTTAATAAGATAAGAGAGACCTGCAGCAGCTCAGGAATGCGCCTCTAATGAAAGTAATTTATTACATCTCAGAGAAACATTTTGTTCTTATAAGACAACAAAGCTTTTCAAAAAGCATGCAGTTTTGGTGGCTTTACTCGGTGATGCAATTTAAAGGAATTCACTGGTCTGATTATGCATCTTATTTAACACATTCTATTCAAAACTTTGACTGCACATTTAGACAAAAAGCATTTCTGTACAGGTTGCTGCATGTGAGCCTAAAATATTTGCATTGGGAAGAAACTGTACATGACAGACCAGATTTGATCAGATCAAGAGTAACACAATCAATTACTTAATTTTTTTTATTAAAAAAATGACGTGAAATGGAAATCATAATGCATTTTTCTTCTGTAACATGTCTGTATTTCCAAGTGAAACAGCTCTGAGTTTTTTTTGTTTGATGTTAGCTAGCAGTGGGGGAAGGGAGAGTAAAGAACTACATATTATTGGTTAATATTACTTTTTCCTGCTTGTGTGTATGGTGATGTAGTCAAAAATCAGAAGACGTTTAGAGGCGGGCAAAAATAATAGGATTCTGATTGAAATGAAGGAAAAACAAAAATTGTGTCTTCTAAGTGGTTACCATGAGTCTGGTACCTCTCAAGGTTTCTTCCTCATGTCATCTCTGAGTTTTTCCTTGCCACTGTCGCCTTTGGCTTGCTCATTAGGGATCTAGATTTACATCCGGATTTCTGTAAAGCTGC
>JAOUQW010000016.1:6121967-6141595 GCA_028565825.1 Olivaichthys viedmensis
ACAAACAGTACTAAATGTGTTTAAAGGATGTTGGTACAAGCGTATAGTAAATAAGAGTCCTGGGATGAGCACATGATAGGCTTCATGATTACAGCTGCAGTCCGTAGGAGATGTTCGTAGGTTACTGCACTGCCCTTACTTTAGGCCTGCCTCATTTGCATTTATCACATTTTAATCCGTGCTTCATGCAATGAATGCAATATATGCATTTTTTATTCCTTTTTATGTGCTATTCAGAAAAAGAAAATAGTCATTAATTTGAGGACCATGTTCATAAGTATTGTATTATTCATTGTCATTGTTTGTTAAAATATCAGTGGCAATCCAAATTGTTTGATATTTCATGTATGATTAAAAAGTGTATTTTTAAGGCAAAATCACAAATAAATTTCTGTAAACAGGTGTGAAAATCCCCCATGACTACATTTGTAGTCGTTTAATTTCTGGAACTATTGAAAACCTGGCACTTGACACTTTGGAAGTTTTGCCAAATACAAGCGAATCATTCTTAAAATAGATAAGTGAGGCAAGTGATTTCTCTCATTGCTGTGAATCCCAAATGGATATTATTATAATGTTTTTTTAAATGATATGGTTAATGGGGCTCACACACAAATAAATTTTTTGTCATTGTTTAATGCATAATCTGACAAACCAAAGAATCAGACAACATTGTGCATCCCAATGTTACCCTGTGGCTCAGACAAACATGCTGTGCGGTCTGAAGTACATGTGGACATTAGCATGACCACGAATATCAATGGTGACTCATTGATATTAAGATAAACAAGAGAATAGTGACTGGATGTGTATTAAAACTTAAGATGCATTAATATGTGCACCTGTATGAGTATGCATATGAGTACTATTTAAGATTTGAAACGGTGCTCCAGATGTCCTTGCGTCTAAGTCAGATAGGTGCATCGTTGGCCATGTGGTTGGGGAAGAACACAAAGAGCTTTTGGCAGAGTAGGAGAGCTCATGGGTTAATTGAGGCGCTTAAAAAGGAGCTCTGTTCACATGTAACTGGATCTGTTCTTCGCTAGGGCCAGGCATTCCGCTCTGAACACAACGAGCAGGCGAACAGCAGAGCCAGGTCAAGATTTACTCACACCCCTTAACATATAGGTTACCTGACCACAAAAACAATGACTCGATGAAGTGAAACTAAAGAAATGTTGTAGACATGGTCATCGTGATTTTAAAATTTGTATTTTATTTCACTGTTGGTCAGCACAATACAAAAATCTAAAATGGACATCTGATCAGTTTATACAGTATATTTATGAATCCAGTAATTGCAGAACACACAGTAATGTTGGTCAGCCAAAATGTCCAGCTGATATTTGTGTATCTGCTACCCATATGGAATTCAGTTGCCATGACAACACCATGAAAACATGCTCCTTGGTAATCTTCAAGTGACTAACATACTTCTGTTCCAAGATTGTAAAATTCGTTTTAAAACGACCACAATATTAATACTTGAGTCATTTCAATATGAAAAGCTGTTTCATACAAAGGCACACACATTGTATGGAATGATACACATTGTACAAAATGATCCTGTGAAAGGTACATCACACAACTCTCAACACAAATATGACCGGAGGATGATGGATGACAAACATGACTCACAGTTCTCTTGAAGAGGAGGGGAGAAACTCTGACTCATGACACATGGAAGAGCATTGTAAATGGCATCAGTCTTCCAGTGTTGGGTTCATAGTTCCTCATACAGATTAAACCAGCGACTCATTCTGTTCTATTTAAAGGCTTGATTATATTGGCAAAATGATTCAGAGCTTTTTGTAAGTGCTCTGTTCTGATTACCTGCTCACTTTGCCTCTGAAGTTGTCATATGCAGGCAAATACCCACTAAGATAGCATATTGGGTGATTAGCAGGAATGAAAATGACATTCTTCGTGCAACCCTTTCTTCTGTCATCAGGACGTAAATGGCATGTAATTGACGGCATTACCAGACAGTATTAGACACAAATAATCAGATCTAACCATGTCTGGTAAGACGCCAATCAACAGGCCTTTGCTTTGTGATAAACAACCTACATGGATAAATGTCAGATTCGGTTGAATTTGATGTACTAAGAAATGAAATACAGTGTAACCTGTGACTGAAAAGCAATAAACCATCTGGCATAGTGACTTTACCTGTATTAGATCGATCTAAATTACATTTACAATGAAGAGAGCGAGGGGAAAAAAACAAGAAAACAAAAGAAGTGATGAAAAGCTTAAAGTGCTGCCTCTTTATGAAGGTAAATGATGTGACTTTGTAAAGCTGACTAATAAAAATACAAAAAGGCCATGAATAACAAACTCAGTTTCATGCATGTGTGATACAGATAAATGAAAACTCCCCCAGATGGGCAAACATGGGCGCGGTTTAATATTTGAGTCAATTGTACCACCTTAAACAAACAGTGTGTTGTAAAAGACAGTGTTTGACAGGTTTATGTGTATTTTCTGTTTTCCCTGATTAAAAAACAAGGTATTTGAGACACTAAAATGGTCAAATATGAGCTACACATTAGTTCTCACTTAGGTAGAGTTACACAGAACATTCCCAAAGCCTGAACTCTCTATGTTATGATGTGTTTGCTCTGCTCAGGCAGTGCACTATACATAAAAGTCTATACTGTTGAGATAAATGTGAACTACAATATTTAGGAAGATATATGAGCATGGGCGGGTGATAGGAAGAGGAGGGGCGGTGTGTAGGGTGTCGTTAACTCTATTTTTATCACGAGTGTTCAGGTGAGCTCATATGTCAGTTGCAGGATGTGCCACGCAGGTAAAACGAGCTGGTCCAATGAGAGCTCGGCTGCCATCACAAAAGCCACCCAGAGCCCAGGGGGAGGGGATGAGGAAATGGCTTTCAGTACGTCTGGTTCAACAACCAACCGACCAGTATTCTTTAACTAAAGCTGGGTGGGGCTGATCAGGCCGAAAAAGAAGGACAGGGAAGACAATAAAACAAAGTCAAGTAGTGTAGACACTCCCTCTCTTTTCCCTCTCTCCCTCCCCCCTCAAGTTGTTCCTCATGACCTGTCTGACTATTTCCTCCTAACGCCTCTTACTAAACGTCAAACAATGCCACTCATCCTTCCACATGCAGTATTACAACACATTTTTTCCTAGTCTGACCTGTCTCGTATCATAGGTTTGTAATAACTGAATGATAATAGATAATAGTAATTTTTTCCAACAAAATATATATGTATAAAAAAATATAAGGTATGTACTGTGCCACAAATCTAAGATACATTGTCATAACAAAGCCAACAAGTTATAAAGTTTTCATGCAAAAATCTTCCATCCAAATAGCTTCATAGGAATTATCACAATCTATATGTTACAAAGAAGTGCTGACATGCAGAAGGTTCATACTGGAATCACAACCTCCCAAATTCTCAGGAAACCTGTGTGTGTATTGCCAACATATCAAACACCTGCCCTAATCTGGCATTTTTATCCTAACAGTCAAAATACAGATCAAACAAATGCTAGGAAACACCATGTGGGCATCACAGTGCTTCCATTGGGCATTATTTTTGTTTCTGTTTTGGATGCCTGACTAACAATGCTAACAAACTAAACTGCTTTGAGGTACAACATTTACCCTGGAGACCGACTGCTAAGAAAGATTAGTTAAAATGAAAGCGAAAAAGTAAAATGTTTACCTGGACATGCTAAGTACATTACCTAAGATAAAGTAGAGAGAAAATCCTTTGCAGTCATTGGGCCACCCAACAAACATCGTTACCAGACAGTGTTAGAAAACAAATACACAGTCCAGCACTGTCCGGTAAGATGGGTGCTAAGTGCCAGCGGTCCACCTTAAGTAGCTTTGGATTGGTAGAACTGGGAACTTCATAGAGACCCAACTTTGATAGGGGAAACTGCCTTACTGTATGCTGTGGCTTCTTCTGGAGTCAGTGGAGAGCCATCATCATCATTACCAGGCAGTATTAGAGAGAGTGATGATATCCAATGCTGCCTCGTAAGATGGCGAAGACCATCCAAATAATTCTTAGAATGGGAATGGAAAAGGGCAAATAGTAATAAACATAAAACAATATTTAAACACATTTTAAGCCATCAAAAGTATTCAAGTAACATGAAAAAAATGAAAAAGCCATAAAAAGCGTATCTTGGTTGTCTTGCAGTTATAACAGTTTCAGGCTCTGTTGTGTGAGCCTGTTGTGTGTGTTGCCCCGGTGTTGCATCAGACCTGATAGTAGCCATCATAAATGAGTAAAACTGCAGCTCTGATGAGCTGAGCCTGATAACACCCAGCACTAGCGCAGTACACCAGCTGCCCTGAGGCATTGAAGAGGCTTAGAGGACAATATATGCCAACAAAACGGCTGGCTACAAAAACAGGTATAGCTGGAATGGAACACGCACTAGACTGCTTTGTTCTTCTCTGAGCTAAAGCCAGGCAGCTGAGGCAGAGTGGCCCACTGAGGCAGTTAATAATTGTCCAAACCTGTTCCGACGGGTCTGATTTGACATCATGGGCAAGCCGGGAGAGCCATTCTAGCTTACAATAGAACGTTGGGTAAAAATGTTTAGACAGCATCGGGCTACACCGTACTCCTGCCCAGACTACGATGTCACTACAAAAGTGACAAAGGCCTTGACTGGGTGTTGCCGATCTTCTGAAGGAGACAAAAGACAGTGCCTACACTATGGTTGTATAATGAACGTGTAATGTAGTCTTAATTCAAACTGTCTTAGTGAGTGTAGTACACGTGAGAGCTGTTGTCTGTTAGAAAGGCTGGGCTAGGCTTTCTGTTTCACTGTGTGCAGTGATAACAGCGTAGAGGAATGCTGTACCTGACAGACCTGTAGCCAAGTTCTGTGTGTGGAAGGTCATTCCAAACGCCTTTCATTTACTGAATAACGTCTGAAGTTTACAGCCAGACTGTAGGTAACTGTACCCTTAGAGTATGTTCCTGTAAGTACTTTTACAGTTTGTAAGGATACATTATACAAAATAGAGAGATTGTTAAATTTACGGTGTTTTCATAATGCTTTTTAAACTACCTACAGAAATGCATGATTAGTTAAATAACATTAACAATTACTGAGCAGTTTTCATCAAACCTAAATTTGTCAAAATACTACAAAGCCAAAAACTAATTTTCAGAATGAAACAAGAATTAAAATGAGGTGAGAGAGAGTAAAAGCTAAAAGAGGTGAATAAAAGAGAAAAGTCATGTCCACGAGGGAGACAGAAGATAGAAAAAGAGCAAGAGAGAGAGAACCTGTAACCTTACCGTCATGAAAGGGACTCAGGTAAAGAATGTGACAAAAAAGGGAGTAGGGGGGAAAGAAAGAAAAAAAAATCTCAAATTTCTACTAAGCGCCTGAGAAGGCTCCAGCTTCCTCTCGTTCAGTCAGGACCCATGAAATGAAAACCCCAAGCAGACCTGCTCTCCCAGACTGCAGCCTCTATTTAGTTAATCATCAGCATTATAAACCAGTGCTGCAGGCCTTCTGAGAAAGAAAAAAGAGGGAGAGGGTGAGAAAGAGTGAGAATCGCAACCAGAGTGAAGTAGACAACATGAAACAAGTTCATATGTCTTTATGCTGAACTTCCTCTGAACCAGCTTCTTGTTTTCTCTTTTTAAAGCACCTGGTTGAGTTGCAGTCAGGTGCAGCTTTAACCTTTTCCCACTGCCTACACGAGTGAGGTGTGATCGGGTATCTTCTGACTGGAATGTGACTCCACAGTGAAACGGACAAGCTGAAGGGTAAACCAGACTGAACCTTCATCAATAATTAGTGTCTGTGTGAAGGAGGGAAACCCTAATGCTTAGTTAAAGTCAGGTCAAGCAATGCCAGCTCTAATTGCGTTTCAATTTTAATGGCTGTGTTGTTTCTTGTCATTTCACTCTGGACATTGCTATGACACAGAATGATAAAATACTATTTAATTAACCTTTAACTTTTTCGTGCCATGACAGTCTTTCTTTCTTGAGAGAGTGTAATGTTTGAAATGAATCATCCATTGTGATGGTCTATTTTGAATATCTACTAAACATTAAAATTTTTAGGGGAATCTTCCGGCATCTCACTTTCGGGCTGGCAGCAAGAGAGGGATAAAGCATTTGCATTAAACAAACCTGTTTATCAAGACCTGTTGCACTAAATGTGGAATATAGTTTAAGAGGATGTTCAAAACAGGATGTCACAAACATAAAAAAAAAACTCTAATTGGTGATCATATGTTAAATGCTACCTTAATGGTCTTATTTCAAAGGAAAACCTCATAGTGTTCTGCTATGGAAAAAAAAAATTCTAATTAAGCCTAATTAGGAGAAAAGTAAATTCATATTCCAGTACTAACGCTTCCTTTTGTTTTAGCAGAATAATAAAAACAACTGACTATCCAGAAGCATCCAAAATGGCTGAATGAATCCCCAAGAGGATACGTACATTCCATGCATGAACTTAACATGAACTGAAGCAGACTGCTTAGTCACACTGATTAAAATGGCTGTCCTTAAGCAAACAAAGCTAGTGTGCTGAACCTCTCTGACCTCTCACCTGTGCATAGTAATTAACACTCCATTTTCC
Organism: Olivaichthys viedmensis; assembly: GCA_028565825.1. NCBI lineage: Eukaryota > Metazoa > Chordata > Actinopteri > Siluriformes > Diplomystidae > Olivaichthys > Olivaichthys viedmensis. The sequence goes on from JAOUQW010000016.1 coordinate 6,128,577, forward strand.
TCTCCCTACCCTCATGAAGGAGCAAACATACACACAAATGCACGCAAGCGGCTTCCCAGCTCCTGCGTTTGCTTTGCACTTAGCATCTAGAATAATCTCAATCTAAACTGCCATTAGGTTTTATCACCTTCCAGGCTTGTGTTACCCAGAAGTATTCATCTGCAGGGGAGCAGGATTCTGATAAAACTTTGGCTGTGTTATAAAACTGTGACAAATGACTCATTCAGATGAAAGAATGAAACCGAGTCATTTTCCTCCTCCCACCAATCAAAATCCTCCACCTCACTGTGCATCCTTTGTGCTGCCTGGCCGACATTTTCTCTCTGCTGAAGACCACCTCTCCAAAATGCACTTTCCTCAGAATAATGAAAATATCTGTAATATGCTGCCTAGTTCTTGATCAAATTGATAAACAACATGGAAATTACTACAAAGATACAATGGCAGGGCTTATAAGAAATAAGGATCATGTAAGCATCCCAAGTCCAACCTCCATTAATGACCAAAGTTTGTTACTCTGGACTAGAAAGCAAACAAAAACAGAAATCTTTTTCTTGTTTCTTCTAAAATATGTTGAAGAGACATGTAAGGACAAGTCTAACTCCCAGCCGTTAAAGTCGTGACAGAAAAGCCGGAGCAAAAAGCAAAGCTCGGATGCTCCCAGTCAACAGGTTATGCAGACAAACCAGTCTATATTTGAAATCTAAAAGCTAAAAACAGTTAAAAGTGCCATTTCAGACTTTATAATATTCCTGAAATAAGGGTAAAGGTCATGAAGAGTTTTAATGCGTCCTCATTTAACACACCAGTCTATTTCAAAAGTTTCTCGTGTAAATCATTGAACCTTTTATATAATGGTTAATGATTCCAAAAGGCAATTTCAGATACGTTCCAATGTTTTGCAGACATCTCGGCGTGTTCTTCTAAAGGCATGCTATCAGGGAGAAGAAAGCAGCTAAACCCCTCTCTTTATCCCCATTGACAAGTCTGGCGGTTTGCCTCTACCTGCCCAAACTGGTCTATCCAGTCAAGGAATGAGTGTTTGCGTCTATTGTGTTCTCTTTTTCTTTTCATTTAAATAGATCGGAATCCGATACAGATTATGATATGACCCTATTCAACCCAAAACATTCTCTTTTGATAAGCTAACAACAGTTCTTCTTTGGTCTCTTCGTCTAAAAAACTACTTTTTAATTTGCAAATTATTCTCTACACTCAAATTATACAGCACAAAAATTATTCACAAGTCTACCAGAAAACAGAGAGCGAGAACTGAAGATAGAAACGGCATCTAACTGTAACAAGAAAACTACAAGGAAATTTCAAATTTTTAAAGTTACCCTTTTCTTTCTCAGAGTCCGCCAGCTCGAAACCAGATATGAGAGACACCATTGTAAGTCAGTCGTTTTGCCTCAGTGACTTGTCTTCCTCTTCCCTCTTCTCATCGATAAACGCCCTGTTCGCCGCAGAATGCCTCACTTTCAGGTGGAAGGAGACCATCTTGGTTTGGGGACTGAGTGAGTCCCAACTAGGAGGTAGAAGAATAACTAGTGCAAGGTAAACATCAACGGGGAAGCCTTTTTCTCTTGAAGATGTCGTCGGTTGCTTGAGGCGATGCGACCTGTTTAAGCTCTTGAGAAGAGAGACAGAATTTGTAAAGGGCTTGGTTTACATATAGCAGGTTCCCCCCACCCCCACAGGTGTAATTTTCAGACTGCAGCCAATCTCCTTAGCCTCTAGCTCTCACAGGTGTGTCTCTTGCTCTGTCATTGGCCAATCCCACCCTGGAGGATGGCCTCCACCTGCCCCTGCCCAGGGTGCTTTGCAAACGTTTATGACGTCAACTTTAGCTTTGCGTGTGTGGCTTAGATGGGATTCAGAAACCGGCTTCCGTGGTCCAACGAGATTGCATACTAAATGAAACCCAAACCCAACGCTGAATAGCTGTAAATATTTACTGGCTCTTGCCTGTCACTCTTGGTTCTGTCTATGTGAGATATTGAACAACTGCCCTTTACCTCTTTTTTTTTATAAGTATTCTCACACCCAAGTTATATATATCTGATCCATACCATAAAACTGACAGCAGGTAAACTGAAAAGTGGCTAAGATAAGACTAGACAGCAAATAGGCCTTAGAGTAAGTGTTTATCATCTGGTGGGTGTAGGAGGGCCTGGAGGCATCGCCTTTAATCCCTGTCTGCTGCAGGCCACCGAGCCGGGCTGCAACTCTTGCTGTAATTGTCTGAAGTAGTTTAAGCAATGCGGATGAGGCTTTCGTACTGATCCTGTGTCTCAGAGGCGTAATCAGAGCGAAGAGAGTAAGAGAACCTAGTAGATGAAATGCTAGCTCCACTGTAGAGACAAAACATTTTAAAGCCCCAGAGAAGAGTGATGCTAAAACAGCACCACAGGTGCAACAGATCCAGAAAGCAGAATAATAAATTTTTATTTGGGTGTGGTTATAGCCATGGTGTTTGAAAACTTTTATCAATGCAGTGCCAGAGAGTGGCCAGATCGAGGCTTTAATGATGTTGCTCAGGTCGTTAACGGCTATGTGACTTCTCAGCCATCACCGATTGTGCATGAGCATCAACCCAGAACAATAGGCTGAGGTTTTTCCCATGACTACCTGATACTTGGAGGTGTAGCACACAATGGCCTATCTCACCTCTGTAATTAATCTCGCTGAACTAAAACCCTATACCAGCAGGGCCTTGTCTTTGCGAATTTACTGATATTCTGCGTGGTATAACTGGTATGACCGAGAATCAGTTGATCAGTTCTTCATAAGTTGAAGTATTGTAGGTAATGAAGACAGCACTATACACTAAATGCTCTCATAACTACCTAAGTATTCATTTATCTCATTACCTACAGATTATGAAAACAAATATTCAGGTTTATTTGGGGTATGATGTCTCAGAATGGTTAAAGTTGCACCATAAGTAGACTTTGTTTTATTCTAAATATTCTGTATTCAGGAAAAATGGAGTCTAGAGTCCTAAGTTGGGGGGGTCTACACAATTTGGCTTCTAGTTAGCCATTCACTCTTGGAAATCATGAGGCCCCAGATGCCGTGCATCCTGATCATTGGAGCAGGGAACTGTTCATCATAGGCACTACGGCAGACAAAGAGCCGTTTCCATTAGCTGGGCGACTGGGCGAAGCTCTTCTCCCTCGCTGTCCAGGAGTGGAGGCCCCCACTTTTACTGCCCCTGAGAGAGGCCAGGAAATTGGTCTTGCTGAAAGGTGTGCTTTGTTTAGCATTTGCTTATTTGCATTCCAAATGAGGGTTTGGAGTGAAGCGGCGAAGCACAACCAAACCTCATTTGGGTGGAGATAGGTATCAGCCATGGCTGTCACGCAAGGCCAGCGCAAGGGGACATTCATCTCCAGCCTAGTGCATTTCCAATAGGTCAAGGCCTCAGAGCGAAGGTGTTGACGCTGACCAAGAACACCGCAATCACAGCTGTGTAATCCTCTCAGCTAGAGCTACATGCTACATAATGTACATGTGTCCAACAGCAGGTTAAATATTCATACGCATAGAATGGGAGAGACACTGATTTACTTTGACCTCTGAGTTTTAAAGAGGAAAGACTTCAAATGAATGAGTATAAACAACGTAAATGCACCATGGTGTCTTGCTGTTCATATTAATTTGCCTTTAAGGCATAAACAGTGTGTAGGCAGACTACAGGTCAGTGATCTGCATGTTCTTCAATGACAAATGATTACAACAAACTTTATACGTTTTGTGTTACATATACAGTCGAGTGCAAAAGTTTGCATACCCTTAGGACAAAATGAAGACATCGATATATTTTTATACCAACAAGACATTCAATGTGTTAGGTTTCACAGATGTTCCTTCATTATTACAAGTAACAAAAATGGCCAAATAATGTTATAATATTAATAGAAAAAAACACAAAATGATATCAGTCAAAAAATCTCCCTTTGTCAATATAATATAAATATTCTCTAATAACTTGTATGCTCACCATTTGCGTTTAACTGCCTCCAACCTCTTACATATTCTCTGAACAGCTTTTGGATCCTGTCTTATAACTCTACTAGATGTCATACACTGCCTTCTTTAAATCTGGTCTGGAAACCAAAAGGGTCATGGATTTTTTTTGTTGATTTTGCCTTCTTTTGTTGATGCTTTTCATTGTTGTTTTGTTGCAGGATACACCCATATTTTATTTTTAACATTTTGGAATGAATTTTTTTGGAGATAAATTGTAAAATTAAGTAGAATTTCCCTTTTTCAAACTTTTGCCCTTTACATGTAGATTCATTTCTTGATAAAATGTCTAAAATGAATCTCTAATACATTCTAAATGATGATATGTTCTCATCCAGCAAAAAATAAGATGAATAAACATCCATGTTTCATAAAAGCCCAGTCTATGTCATGCTATGTATGTGGGATAAACATTGTGTGCACTATTGTGCAGTAGGGAAGCCCAAACATGAGCACAAATATATTTAAAAAATCTGAAATGATCTCTGAATCTTCCTTAACAGTTTGCTAAGTTAAAACATGATAACCTCTTGACCTACTAACAGCTTTTAAATAAGAAATAGAGTACGGCCTGTGAGATCTTCACATATGTTCACCCACATCTGTTTTTTTCTTTTTCCACAGGTGTCTTTTATTCCACCTGCTTTGCTTTTGTTTCTCGGTTGAGGTGTCTCCTGGCTAATTACAGAGATTTGCATTGTGCTGGCAGAAAATGAGAGCTTAGCACAGGTGGGATGATAAAAGGACTCATGGTAAGACGAAAATTCACTTTTAGCCTATTTTATGCTTATGTCTGTGTTAAAATGTGGTTTGCTAAACATTTAGGAGACTTAATGTATGTAATGCCTATGTATATTCTCATGATGTACCAATTATCTCCAATCAGTGCACTGTTAATAGCCTAGAAGGTATTAAATCCGATCTCTTACATGCTTGTGCATGTTAAATATTAAAGGCCAAGTCTAATTTTTATGTTTAATTACTACACCCTGCCTTTCTCATGAAAGGATGTTTACTAGGGAGTCACTGGAGAATGAAGGCTTTGGTGCTGCACAAGCGTACCTGCAACCACAGCTCTGCTCCAACTTGTCACCTCTCACCATCATCAGGTAATTGGCCCCTAGAGGCTGTCAGGGTAGTGTGTTTCTGTGTGTGTGTGTGTGTGTGTGTGTGTGTGTTTGTGTTAGCGTAGGGTGTGTTTTGTATAAAGGAGAAGAGTGTGTATAAGTGTATATTAGTAGAGTGTATTTGTGTTTGTGTAAATTATTTTGTTAGCATTATTGTGTGTATTAGTGGTGTGTATTTATGTTTGTTTGTGTAAATGAAATTCTCAACATAGTGTGTGAAATTGTGAGCATAGGGTGGTTTCTGTATAAATGAGAAGTGTGTGTGTGTTCGTGTATATTAGCAGTGTGTATTTATATTTGTCGAAAGGATTTTGTAAGCAGTAGTATGTATTAGCGTATGTATTTATATAGTAGTATGCATTTGCGTGTCTGTGCTTGTGTACATAAATTTGTGAGCATAGTGGGAGCTTATTAGCGGTGTGTAGTAGTAGCGTGTGTATTTGTGTACATGCGTTTGAAAGCTCAGTTTTTGTGTATTGGTAGTGTGTAATTGTGTATGTAATACCCTGCATGTGTATTAGTCAGTTCCTCCTCTATTAGCTATATTCTCTGTCCATTAGGCACGCAAAACTGCAAACATCGATTAACCCGAATGTTTCCAGAGTGTGCATTAATGTCTTTAGACCATACACACATGCTCACACACAGTAATTCTGCTGATAATACAAGTTCATCAACTGCCTACACTAGGGGTCGGCAAATAGTGAGCCAAATCTGGCTGCCTAACAAGAGGATTTGTTCCCACAAATGAAACAGGAAACTTTCTCTTTTAAACTATGCAAATTTCTAGGGCTGGCCCGAACAGCACCTGAATACTCGTTCTCAAAGCCACCCTTAAAAACAATAATACTTACATTTCATAATATATATATATATATATATATATGTCTCCAATACGCTCCCATGTTAATCAATGTGGCATTTTACACCGGATGTGTGCGGCGCATGACCAAGAGTATTTTTTAGCATATGGGATATCTTTCAGCCTGTAGTACTACTGTAGCAGCGCGCTCTCTGGCATCGGTTGAAATTCAAACTTGGCAAAAGTTCTAACTGCCACAGGGCTTAGAAATGAAAATCTTATTGATTTAACAAACTTTATGTGATCATATACAGTGGTAATGCATGCTTATAATGATCTGACGGTCAGTACATTTATTTGCACGTTATATTTACTAAACCAATGCAAGAAAACACAGAAATTAATACCCAGCATACTCGTGCGAGCTGCCACCACCGGTGTAAAAGGAACAGCGTCGCAGATTTTATTTATTTTTAACATTTTCCATATATTAAAAATAATTGTTTTATCTAAAGGCCTTTGCTGATGAAATTTTACATCATTTAGGCTACATGTTTTGTGGCTTAAGAAAGGCAAAGCGTCTAAATGCTAAATAGAGAAACGATTCCAGAAACATTTGCATAATAAACCAATAGTACAGCAGCTCTGGATGCGTTAAGGCGGCCCTTCATAGAGCAGCAAGTCCAAAATAAAGGACGCTTTCATCATAGCAGTGACTCGGCACAATGTATTTTATAACAGCTCTTTGGTTAATTGCAGATTGTCAGGAGTGAGTTGGGAGGTTGATGTAGTTGGTATACTACACTTTTTTGTGTTGTATTGTTTATGGCCTATAAATTAGCTAAGTAGCTACCTAGCTAGCAGACCAACTTCTGTCTATACAAACTCCTACATGTACAAAGCTTTGTTTATATATAGAACTCGGTTTAATACCCCTAAATTGATTCAGGGATCCTAACCTCAGTGGCCAAAAGAAAATCTATTTTCATGGGGACATTTGGTTCACAGAAAGAACTAAATACCCCCCCCACACACACACAGTATATAATACACGGCCTCTTCCACAATATGGTTCTCTCTGCAGTTCCTTTTCTCATTGCCAAACTCAATTAATCACACCAGCCACATTGCAGTCTTCATTTCTCCTTTTATTACTTTCACTGCATGAAAAATACATCCATTTTCAGAAGAAATGGAAAGAGAAAGAGAGAAAAAAAAATAGTGGAGTGAGTGTGTGCGTGCGTGCGTGTGTGTGTGTGTGTGTGTGTGTGATAACGGTTCAGGACCAGTGTGTTTCTCTGAGGCCCGTCTCCATCTGAATATTCACAGAGTGTGAGACTCAGCAATGTGTGTAAGAAGAAATGACTATGCGTTTATTAGGGCTGTCAGAATGAATGTCACTGTTGGAATACTGTTCGAATGTCATAATATTTATGTAGTCAAAGGTAAAAAAAATTCACAATGGAACATTTTTAGATTCCATGTGCTACTTTCAGCCCCTTGCTTATTATTCAGTCACTCATCTTAGCGCGTTATACAGTAACTGCTATGAATTATTCATTAACTACAGTAAAACTAATAGGAAATGTATGTTGTTACGAGAGTCACATAGTGCCAGTAGGAACTTTGAGCCCCTTGACATGTTAAAGCTCTGGGTCCCCTACCCCAGACTGTTTTTGTTCTCCTGGACAATTTTTGTTCCCTAAGGTACCCTTGGGCCCCCTGTCTACTCAGGGTCCTTGAAATCACCCCCCCCCCCCACACTTTTCCCGTTACACCACCCCAGCTTTTAGTCACCTGAATGTAAATCTATGGATATGTGTTTCATAAAGTTGTTGGCTAAATGACGCTTGTAACTTGTAGCACAATTTTTACCCTTCTTTGTGATCCTGGGTGAGCTAGTTAGTTTAAATCGCTGTGTGTTCGCCCGCGCACACATTACTGTAAATTAGCCTGGTAATTACAATACAAGTATTTTAATTAGCTGTTTTGACTGTATAGGGATCGGAACTGATTTATTGAGTGTTGCTAAATAAACGTTTGACACACATCTATATGCAGAAAGAAAAAAATATCTGCAGTATATACGCATGTGTATGCAACCAACGTATAGCGATTTGGGCAACGTGAGGAAAAAAAAAAGGGTGTAATTTTCAGCTGTTTGTTTTTAGCGGCAAAGTTGCAGAGTGCAGCTTTAATATAATTGACCTTTTCGTGTTAATTGAGTTGATTGGAATCTCCAGTCACTGCTGAAGGGCTTCATTTGTGCCTTAATTCTTCGCTGTGAACCTTTTATGTTATTTAGAGTCAGACATGCTCAGGTTTAACATCCACTTATTTCAAGCACTCGTTTGAAGCGCCGTTGCCGTTAGGTGATAAATGCTGCAGGTGATATCGATATATCAACAGGTTTGAGCAAATGAGGTATTTCAGCTTGTGATTCATTTCTTTCATTTCGCAGCTGATGTTATTTGGCGTCTCATATGGAATGATGTGGCAGACGAATCGGTAACTTAGGAGTCCGGATCAATTTCACATAATTAATGAGTTGAGCCGGATGTGACATTATGATATTGGAATTAGCCTGTCTCTAACACGTTAGCGTAATTCTACAGGGCATAACAATAGTCCTGCTCCTTTCTTAACTGCTTTTCAGTCTAAATTAATTTTTCATTCATCGGCCCATTTCATCAGTTTTATCTCATGACAGCGCGGTGGGAGTAGATCAGATTTGTAGAATAAGCCTCCTGCTTATGAGATAATCGTATTGCGAGTTGAAACGTTTTTATGCATAGCTATGATTTAGGATGTAGCCATGAATAGAAATTATATTACAGATTATAATTCCTAATAGTGATAGATACAGTGGGGTCCAAAAGTCTGAGACCACATTGAAAACCCACCACCATGTTTCAGTGTTGTTTTGATACACTGTGGTATCAATCTCTCTTCTGTTTGTCTCCTTACATAAACCCTTCTGTTACTGCCATAAATCTCAAACTTGGATTCATCAGTAAATAGGACTTTTTTTCCAGTGATCCACTGTGAAATGCTGGTATGTCTTAGCTCATGCCAAGTGTTTGGCCTTGTTTCCCTTCCTGAGAAGTGCTTTAGAGATGCTACTCGTCCTTTGAGAGCACGACTAGCTAGCCTTCTTTTGACAGTACTTTGAAAAAAATCTCAGATTTTTCGACCCCACTGTTTATACAATGTGTGTGTGTGTGTGTGTTTTATATATATATATATATATATATATATATATATATATAAAAATATTTTCCTCCGTCAACAGCAAATCCATGACAAAATCCAGCACCCCCCTCTGCAATTCACGACTTTAATTTCTGTTTTAATGCACACACTAACGTGGCTAGTTCTTCAATCTACTTTCTGAATCTCACAGCTTACATCTCTCAACATAGACGAGGCGTTTGGCTGCATGTCCTTAAAAAAATAACCCTTGACTTGGACTGTTTTTGTAGTTATACTAACTCTCATAGTAACCCCCCTCAAACAGGCTTTTTTTTCTTGATTTGTATTCCTTGATTCCTTGATTTTTTGGCCTATTTGTACTCGCATGAGGATACGTTTTTTGATAGAGACTACAAGGCACTTCTGTAAGTCGCTGTGGATAAGAGCATCTGCCAAATACTGTAAATGTAAAACATTTGATTGCTTAAATCAAGACCAACTAGACTATTGCTCATTCTGTCAGTGATGCATCTTTATCTTAATAGTCCCATTAATTGGAAATCAATCACTTCCTAATCATGTTGGTTGTTAATCTGAAGTGTATAGCCTTCTGCCCAGCTCCTGGAGTCCTAACTGTATCTACCTGGAAACCACAAAAAAAATTTCCTTTTAGCATTTCAATATTTTAACCCCTTTGTTTCCAACCAAAACTTAATATTGAAATGAGAACATCACTACAATAATTGCAGAAATTAAATAAAAGCATGATTACTCTCTAATAAATAAAAAAAATGTAAATGCATTTTAAAAATACGTTAATGCGCAAGTAAGGAATAAAACACGACAAACAAACCTATATGGAAACACCTTGAGAGTAAGGCTGATGCTGCCAACCAGAATGCAGATTTGTGTCCTATTGAAATGGGTTTCTTAGTTGTAATGCACAAACTTCCTTCTGACGTTTTGCACCGTAAGTGTCCATTTAGAGTAACATTTAATGTCAGATGCTGTTGTCTCGATATTCCTGATGGTGTTAGATGGAGGCGTAAACCCCAGCTACAACCTATAGTTTAAATTATACTAAAAAGTCCAAATTTTTGTGGCTTGGTGGGATCCTAAATTCCTATCAAAAACCCTGATCATAATTAATGAGAGATTCACTTTATGCTATTCGCAAGACCACCAGCTTCCACTATCTTTGTTCACACTGTCAAGAAATTTGTTTGGGCATGTAATTGTTTACTGTACTATGGGACTATTAATCATTGTCTTTCTCAAGATGGTGCTACATTGTTCAAGGTAGACCTTGGAGAAGTATTTGACCCATGAATCATTTAAACTAGATGAGATCTGTCACGTGGTACACTGCATATTTCACTTAGCTCTGGAAAGTTATCTATGATTGCGGCAACTGTGAGTTGTGCGAGTTCACACTTTGTACATAGGACCTAGTGCCAGAGTTTGTACTCATCTGAAACCCAGAACAAATAATGATCATTTCAGGGTAATTGCATTTTGTTTTCTGTGAGTAGCAAAACCAGAAAATTGGTACTGTGATTTTCTGTAATGCCTAATACCAGATTGTAAAATGGTAGCAACACCTCTGCCTCGTCCATCTGCAAGGTAACAATGCTACCTGCAGATTCTGACATGGGTATTTCTAGGAGATTCTCTGGGTTAACACTACGATGTTGTTTCCAGCCTCGTCTCTGCTTGTTATCTTAGTTCAAAAAGGAATAGCATTCTATGGGTAGTCATCCATAACTGAGACATCAGGAGGTGTAGCTTCCATCACCAAGTGTAACGTTGAAAATACTAGTCCTTCCATTATCTGCCTATTTGCAACCACGAATGTCACTTATCAACAATAGGAGCCATATAGAGTCTTTAAACCATGTATTCAAGAAAAAAGAAATGTATCTACTAAACGATTCCACACTGGCGGGCCAGTGAGCCAGACACCATCAACTTAGAACCTCTATCCAATGCAGTCTTTGCTAAGGTTTTAAAATGTTCTTTTAAAACTTTAGTACAGTGTCATGTGTGCCTGCGTGAACAGAATGAATCGCTTTCTTCTTCAACAGTGAAGACAACTGTATATTTATATCCAACACGCACCAGGAAAACAAAGAACTTTCGTATTACAAATCCTAACATTTCTTACAATAGTCACAAACAATCAACACCAAACTTTTGTTTGTGTCGGCACGAGTATCCTCCTCCTGAAGCTACTGCTCCAAAAGCTCCTGATGCCTATGCTTAGCCATATTGTCCTCATCACCTACTTCGAGCTCTGCAAAACTGATTCTGTCACAAAGACTGGGTACAGATGGAAGGGGGCACGGCTTCTTGACTTTTTAGCTTTAATCCAACCACTACTATTTTTTTAATACTATAAAAATTATACTATTTTTATATAAACATCTCCATACTGTTGCACAGTGACAAATGTGTCCCAGAATAGTTGGCATAAAATCGCTAAACATTTTACAGGTTGACATGGAAACCTGTCAGACAGGGATGTTTTGGCTCCAAGCCATCCTTTTAATCTTCCAAATGTACAAAAGGTACTCAGGCAAGCATGTGAACAAAGTGGCTCGCGTAGCTGCTGCATTGCTAACTCCCTCAGCTGGAAGTGGGGCAGGGGTTACATTAATACATCCAGGTCTACATCTGCATGGTGTTACAACAATTTACACCTCCCAAAACCAGGTGTAAATTAGCGACATGCGTGTTGCTCGAAGCAGCATAGCTAGAAGTTTTAAACTACTAAGTAAAGATAGCTGCTATCACAAAATAGAACTTAATGCATTTGACTATTTAGACAGCAAGTTTATATAACAAAGATGGTTAACACCCCAAATAGTTAAGCAGTTAATATGATAATTTCTTTACATATGAACTAAACAGCAATAGCAGCCCACTCACCACATCGGGCTGCTGCTGGCCATTGATGTTGGCCGTGCGGAAGGGTGAGTGTGTGGACAGGCGCTTGTCCCACTCACTGGGCCGTGGCTCTGGAACAGACTCCATGAAGCTGCGCTTCAGCTCACTGATACTGCTGTGGTGACGCATAATCCCTGTTTGAGTCTTATCTATATCCTAGGAGAGATAGGCCAATATGAGACAAGAAAGAAGGAAAAAAAACTAAATAAAAAGCCAAAAGAGAGGACATAGCAGGAAAAAGTAAAGAATGCAAAAAACAGATGCAAAGAAACGCTAACAAGAAATGAGAAAGAAATATAGCACATAAAGAAATAGAGAGCGGTCCCAGAGTCCCAGAGTAAGACCAAAGACGGTGAAGATTGGGAAGAATGGAATATCTGCTATTCCATCATTTTGGTGCAGTAACAATATAATTATTGTTCCAAAAGCAGCAACTAACCAAAGTAAGACTAGTATAGAAATGAGCAGTGCCTGTCTTAGTGGACCACAGCAGTGTACCGTTTTTTTGTATACCTGTTATAACACTCAAGTTCAACTCTTATCAGCTACATATCAGTTTTTAAGTGAAGAAAGCAAATGGCCAGATCAACTGTGTACCAATAAGGCACCAGTTTCTTCATTTTATTTTCCTTTTTTATTTTAACCTCTTTATGCTGAAGTAAAAAAGAAAGTTATACACTTTGATTGCCTCTTATTGCTATTCTGACTGAACAAATGCTTCTGATATAAAAAACAAGCCAGAACCACAATGATGGCAGAAGGCTTAGGCAGCACAGCTTTGGTATAGCTATAGACAACAGGTTTGTACACAGAAAGGATACATTTTACTATGTGTGTGTGTACATATATATACACATACATACATACATACATACACACACGCATACACACCCACGCATACATACATATGCACACCCACA
>JAOUQW010000016.1:6149606-6162484 GCA_028565825.1 Olivaichthys viedmensis
TCTCACATAATTGTCCTTTTTGTCCAGGTGGGTCAGTGACAGGTGGATGGCAGAGGATATGGCATCCTCTGTCGACCAGTTGGGGCGGTATGCAAACTGAAATGGGTCCAGTGTGGTGGGAAGACTGCTCTTTATGTGTTTCATGACTAGCCACTCAAAGCACTTCATGATGATTGGTGTGAGTGCTACGGCCCGGTAGTCATTGAGGCAGGACACATATGATTTCTTAGGCACGGGGATGATGGTGGTCATCTTGAAGCACTCTGGGATAACTGCCTGACTCAGGGGGGTGTTGAAGATGTCTGTTAGGACATCTGCAAGCTGATCGGCGCATCCCCTGAGCACCCGGCCAGGTATGTTATCGGGTCCAACAGCCTTCCGCGGGTTAACTCTGGACATTTGCTCTTTATTTATTTATTTACATCCAGTAGTATCTTTCTGCACCTCCTGGCCTGTATTTTAATGACTTGAGACAGCTTAACTTTGACCTCTATTCTATAAAAAAAATATGTGTACACACAGTGGAGATTTCTTCAAAGTCTTCACAGAAAGTGTTCTTTAGAAACATATCAGTCTTGTGTGTTCCTTCTTGCTAAGGGATTAGACATTTATTTTAGAGATTTAGATTAATCACAGAGATGAATTAGGCCAAATGAAAAAGTCTAATGAAAACATGAAGACGCTTAACATTGTGATGTAGACACTTAAACTTGTCAACATATAAGTATTCACTAAAATGTAACACTTTTGTAACATTTAGTTGTCATTATTTATCCTCAATTGATATGTAAGTATTTCTCCTCACATTGCTGCTCTGCAGGTATCCATGCAAGTGTTTGTGTGTGAGCTCACGCATGACTTTCACAGTATCGGCAAAGGCATACTTGACATTCTTGTAAAATGAGACCCAGGGCAATGGCAAACACCTGAAACCGAAGGACTTGTTACTAGACTAAAAGACTGGATTATATTGAATTAACCGATTATCACCAGTTTGGCCCTCAATAATTGCCTCTTTAGTGCCACTTTGCTTACATTTCTGAACCAATGAATTCCATTTTAGCACATGAGTGGATAGACTGAGGATTTTATTATGGTCTATGATCAGAGAGAGGGGCAGTGGTGGTAGTCTTGTCTTATCATCTCACACGTGTGCTGTCTAGCTTCCTCATTTGACTAACTGATATTGCTGGGGGCTTAACGTCCTCCCTATTTCCCATCAGTGTGTAAAAAATGCATGAATCACTGGGCTTTTCCCTAAGTACAGAGGTAGAAATAAAGGCAAACCTGTCATTAACCTCCACCCAGGTCCTCATGTCTCCTGCTCCACGTCTATGTCCATTGTGTCATGACTAATACGATACAGCAGTTTTTGGCCTTGAGTTATTCAATAACCCACACTGAGTAGCAGTTGCCATCACTCATTGGCAGTCTTAATGCTTTCTGCGCAGCTTCTCGTAAAACATGAGCAAATAAACAGATCTCTTCCTTATAGATTGAGAAAAGGTACCTAAGGTACCTATCTGCACAAGATCATGAATAATCGTGTGTAGAAGTTGGCAAAGTACACTCTTAGACAAAAATGTTCCATCTAGCACACTTCAGTTTGTCCCTGTGGGGAGACCCTTAAAGGTTCTATGTAAAACCAACATGTGTTTTCCTAGAAAAGGTTCCTTGAGGAGGCTAGAACCTTTAAACGTCCAAAGAATCAATTTTTTGTGTTCCTCAAATGAGTGTAATGGTGGAAAAATGTAAAACAATGTTAGATAACTGTTTTTTTCCAAGTGCTACAACATGCTTATTTGGATGATGATACATATCAGGTGTACACATGGGTGTTATTTTGGATAGACAAACTTCATTTGTGTTCTCAGTGTTTGCTTAGGCAATGGCTTCAACTCCCAGCTTGTAGTTTGCATACGGACGGTTGCACCTGTGTAATCAAAGACAGGCTAAAGTACACCTAATTTCAATATGAACAAATTTTATCCACAGCATGCACCTTCGGAAAGACAGATTTGAAGGTAATAGAGCCATATCTCACAGGTTGGACAGAGAGAGTGGAGAAAAGGCAAAAAAGTAAAAGATAGGTAGGTCTGGAAATGTTATACTCCAAAATTCCCTTGTTCTTCATGCTGGCCCTCCCCCCTCACTAAGCCTGCCTCAAGGCTGCGTTATTGTTCCTGCCTATCAGTGTCATTTCCACAGGCAGTGCTGAAAAGGGCGTGAGGAAAGTAAGGCAGGTGAGAGTGGAGACGAGGCAGGCGCTGTGCAGCGGGAGGGCACTGCACTTCTATTCCACCTGTAGCACCACTGACAACACCACACGCTCACCACACGTGAGCAATGTGATCACGCTCTGGAAAAGGCTGAGAAAAGACGAGAAAGAGAACTAGAAGTCACCAGAGCACAAGGTAAGTGTGTCTGTAGACTGTGGTGCTCTGGAATAGTGTGTGTGGATGCATGCATCTTCAGTTGTGAAAGAAGTACTAGTAAATGAAACCTGAAGAGAACATTGACATTGGGACTTAGTGGTAGGATTAGTCTGACATGTTGGATTTCCATTTGAGTAGGAGAACAGACCAAACCTTAAAAATGACTTCTAATATATGTAGTGCCTTGGATTCAAACTATACACAAATTATGACAGTCGAGCATCCTTCCCATTTTTAAACTTTGTATCCTTAAAACATTTGGATAGTACAGTACACTTCAATCAAAATGTCACAGCAAAGCACACATGGTGAGAAGGAGGGTCTCCCAGCACTGGGGTAGTCAGGTGTACACTTTTACTCCATGTACACTTTTAGTCAGGTGTACTACTTTTACACAGTTCAAGTGTTGGAGGAAATTGGGTTAATGTATACTGGATGAAGGTCTCTACGCTCCTCGGGTAGAGAGAACAGTGAGAGTGGAGAGGTGTTCTTAGAGAAGCTGCCCTCAATTTGCTGCCTCCCCCTGTCACTGTGCTGAAACTCGCAGTCTGCCCGGGCACCAGGAATGCCAAGGGGAGAGTAATAAGAAGGAGAACAAACAGGAGCATTGTGCACTGCAGGGAGAGGGAGAAGAACACACAGACAGACAGACATATGGACAGACACACACACACACACAGCCTGCAGGCTTGTGTGAAAAGACCATCTGCTCTGAAAACTCTTATCCCCGATCTGCAAATGGAAATGCACACACACACACACACACACACACACACGTACACACATGCTCACCAACCGTTTTCAAGGTAAACAATGTGAATGCTTTTGTTAAGCAGAATAAGTGTACACACTAGAGACAACAATACAAACACAGGTTCCAGTTTTAGAGTGCGATCAAACTGATGATCCTTGTTCCCATGTGTTTTGGTGCAAAACCAAAGTGGTCTTGATGTCTCAATGTATCCATGATATCTAGTTGCCTTAGACTTTATAATTACCGTAATGGTTACCGTAATTTGTTTGTGAGACCCAGTGAAGCGGTTACTTTAAGTGTCTGAGTGTGGTGAAAAGGTTTCTGAAGGGCATTCGTGCTGACGGGGCAGCAAAAACAGCGATAACAAAACAGGCTGTGTGTGCTCCACGCTGCAAGCCAGGGACTCCCACATAACTCGCTGTCTCTAAGAAAAACCACAACCGATAAAAGCATGATCAAGGCGGCCAGATCACTCAGTGTAAACTCAGTGTAGCGTGATAGTGCAGCCAAGAATGAATGTGGATTTGAAACTTTTGTGAAAATATTAACCCATGTCAAATTAAAGGAATGAGCCAGACCCCAGTGTTTACCATATTACTAGATGCATGTACTGTATATTGTGCATTAAGTGCTCTCTTTAATAAACCTGAACCCTTTCCTTTTACACAGACATGTTTTGTGTACCATTGCTGTAGTTGCTTGGCTAGTCAAGTGTGTGTTTTCAGCACGTACACAGGACCATAAATTCAAGGCATGGCACCATTAACCTCACACATACCGGTTTAATACCATCCCTGCTACCTTTGGCATGCACAGAACTTTTTTGTAATATCTACTGAATAGCTGTATTCACACTTTAGTTATGTCCTACAAATGTCCAGCTGGGCCCGAAGGTCTGAGTCCACTACCAGCTGTTTCATAATATTGAAACATTTTACTCAGTAGATCGGGGCCGGATCTAGCGGGGGGCTAGAGAATGCCCCCTCAGATTTTCCTCTACTCGCTTTACTTACAAATTAAATGAATAAAAAAATATTTCAGTGCTGCCTTAGGCTTGGCAGACAAAGAATCCTAGAACCAACACTGAAGTAGATACTTATTATGCAAGAATACATTAATAAAATAAAAAAAATTAATTGAATATTATCTGAATCTGAGTTCACTGTTCACACACACCATTTGCTTAATTTTTTCAAAACTGTTGTGATGTCATTTATTTCATTCAAATGTTAATAAATTTATATTCCCAACAAAGAGTGTTGTAAATGTCAACAGCTGATATTGACTCAATTAGTTATTGCGTTTTTGTCCCTACTGCTTTTAGTAAACAGTATAGTATAACAAACTGTTTTGACTTAGTAAAGAATGATGTAATCATGTTGAAGAAATACTGTATAATTGGACAAAATAGTATTAGTGTTTCACATCTAATGAAATAAACAGTTCTTACTAGTAGACTCAGATTTTTGGACCCTACTGTACATTTACAGAAAGTTGCAGTTAAGTGCTTTGCCATCAAAACAGTTTAACATTCAAAATGAAACAGGAACAAACAACTATTTTTTTAATGTTTTTAATGTTTATATGGAGTTTTGCTAAGTTAGAATGGGGTAAAAAATAGCATTCAGCATTTGCAAATTAAAAAGGGAATCTTAAAATCAACTAATGAGGGCATGTAAGAGTTGGTGTAATGTTATCCCTCAATCTGGTGTGTGTGAGGATTCTGGAAGTAGAATTCTGAGCAATAAATCTGAATAATAATTACTTTTATTAGTAATAGATGTCTTGTGTAGGCCAGATACGAGGGTGTTACAGTTATCCAGTCTAAAACATGCACATGTTTTTCAGTATCAGCAGTGGCAACAATGTCACAGACTTTAGAAATATTCCAGTGATAGTACGCAGTCATTACTGATACAGTTCTTGAAACTGAGGTCAGTGTCAATGACTCCTAGATTCTTGACACAACTTACGGCCTTCACAGACAAGGAGTCTAGATAAATATGTATATATCTTTCATTGTCCCTCATTTCCAGTAACCAGGACCTCTGCTTTGTCTTTGTCTAGTTGCTGGAAATTATAAGCTATCTATTGGTTAATGGCCGAATAAGGAATTCCATTTGGGCCAAAATTAAATAAATAAATAATATAATCAATGTATTGAGTCAATAAATGTATTAAAAAATATCTATGGCGTCTTGTACATTGTTGAAGTCAGTCTGTGTTCTCATGTTAGGAAAGTTTTAGGCAACGGTAATAAACAGCAAACGATTAGTCAGTGGGTGAATAGGTTCTGCCCATTAGTCTTGATTGACACGTGATGAAACCATCATGAAAAGAGGCATTATGAAATAAATAGCCCTGGATTTAAATAAAAGAGAAGTTAAGAGACATTGGGAAATGTCCCATTTGGAGCAACCCCACTATGCAATAAAAACTTTTAAAAAGACCTGCAATAATTACATTAAAATTAGATTTTATAATATTTAGATGCCTTTAATTATATATTGCTCCACTTATTCATTTTTATTTCATAATTTATTTATTGGCATACTCAGTCGGAACCTCCATAATGATCAAAAACATGTTGACATTTGTAAACAATATGGCCGCCACATGCCAATCAATCCTATTGGGGCGGAGCTTGGTTTGCACAAACAGCAGTAACTCCTGAATGCTTTCATGGATTCTCACGAAACTTGAAAAGCATGTTCTAGACAAGATTCTGAGGACGAGTGGCAAGGTCGGGGCGTGGTCATCAATAGGGGGCGGAGTTAAACTCAAATAGCTGTTTCTCAGGAACCGTAAGTCTGATCGAGCTGAAATTTGGCATAGTGCATCTTTGTCTTAATCTGTAAGTGTATCTCTGACATGGTTACTTCAAAAAAGATTGGTGGTGGATCAGCTTTCAGCAGGCATTTGACAGGGTTAGCATTGAGCTATTGTCACGAAACGTGAACAGTATGTTCATCGATAGTCTCTGTATTCTTGTAATGTGTCAAGAGCTAGCCACTGGGGGCACTATTTACGAAAAGTGCTTGTACCCCGCTGATCGCTGCTTGCGGCTATAATTTTATTAAATTTTTATTTTGGCATAAATGACATTCCATAGCTGGGGATAAAGTAAGAAGAAACAAAAAAAAATAGGACTCAACTTAATCTGCCATTTTCTTTCTTTTTTAGCCAATCGGACATAAGGAAGGTGTAAATGATAGGATGTACCTGTAAGATGGACCCAGGAGCGACTGTATGGCACACCCAGATGGCCCTGGACGCCGAAGTGGAGAAGGGTCCTGAGCTGCAGTGCTCCATCTGCTTCACCACGTATGACAACGTCTTCAAAACACCCAAACAGCTAGACTGCACACACACGTTTTGCCTGGAGTGCCTCTCTCGCCTCGTGGCCATCTCCATGGACCCTCAGGAGGGCAAAATCTCGTGCCCATTCTGCCGCCACCTTACGCCCATCCCTAAAAATGGCCCGCCAGCTCTGGCCACCAGCCGAGAGGTCCTGTGCCATCTTCCCAGGCACCAGCAGCACGAGGAGCCTGTGTGGCTCGACGGGGACAGGCTGTGCTACAAGCGCCCGCTCAAGACGGGCATGCCGGCCTTCTGCATCTGTATCGACATCGGCGCCAGTGGGCATGGCACGGGCCCTCCGGCTCAGACGCGCTCCAGGGTGGGCCTGCTGGAGCGACTCACCGACTGGAAGAAGCTGCTGCTGTTTATTGTCATCATGGTGCTGCTGGTGGTGATCGTGCTGTGGCCGCTGCAGTGCATCATCACTACGGGGTCGATGCGTTGCGTGCCTCGTGCCCCACAGCCCAACACCAACACCACCACCCCGCTCACGCTGAGCCACCCGTGATGGAAACACACACACACACATACACACACAGTCCATGTCACATTCCTGAGACTTGTATACTCAGCTATAATGGACCAAACACAAAATAAAGGTTGTTATTATTGAGAAAAAGTGGCATCCCGAGGCCTGGATGAGCTGTGATGAGCCAATTCAGCATTAATACACACACTGTTGTGTGTACTGGCTAGTCCAACAGAAATATCCTCTTCATGTCATCATGATTCATATCAGTGACTCAACCTGTGTGTCTAGTATTAGTACACAGAGACTCATATTCATGTACAGAAAGCCCATAGAGAACAAACAGGGCTGGAGTTCACTGTCAGCTCAATGCAACACTGGACTGAGTTATAATAGGGACAAATGAGATGATGATCAGTAGAACACCTGTGGCAAGACACAAATCAAGTCAATTCAAGTCTAATACAAAGATCTACACACCAATGACCAAATTTTGCACTTTACAAAAGTATTTGCATTGTTTCATGCCTAAATGATAATCTTGGATCTTAGAAACAAATGTGACTTTTTGTAGTTCATTGTAAGGCTGTGCGGCCAAAGTTTGTCAAGGTCCATTGAAAAAAAGCTGATAAAGAATGTAGTTAGAAATGGTTGACTTCAGAACAGTATTCAAAGTGCCTCTTTACAGTGGAAATGAAATCTCTCATGCCAACACACGTTAAAAGGTTATATTAACTTTTTTAATAACTGCAGTACGAATATCTTACCATGCCGATAATTGTTTTTCCTACACTAACACTTTTCTATACAGAGTTTTATATGCATTGTATATGGTGTATTTGATCCCACTGCATTACGGAGTACATTATATTTTTGTTTACAAAAGAATAAATTCGTAAACATTAACCCTTGAAGGATGTGTTTGTATTCCAGATGTTTTGTGCCATGTAAAGTTCTCTAAATTCAAATAGAGGAAAATAGACCTCTATTCTTATCACCCAAAGGAAAGTGACCTGCAACTAGAATTCAGCAGATCATACACAATATGGCTGATACAGACATTACAATGGAAAAGCCAACAGATTCCCCGGGCCCTTTTCACTCCAGTATCTATTGTGTGTCCTCAGCTGAAACTCAACCGACCGGCATCCACAGGCCGACTGAATGAACACACACCCATGTAAACCGACCCACCCTGCAGACAGCTGAAGTGCTTGTGGAGATAAATCACCCTCCCCTTCCTCCTGGGCATTTCACCATCCACGAGAAGCCAATTAAAGTAGTTCATTACGAAGCCTTTGTGGGAATGAGGTTAAAAGCAAAAGAAGTGTGAAACAGTATCCAGCTCCTGTATGTAGTCTCAGATAATGCACAAATATGCCCACGGGGAAACTGAGGAAGCTCCAGCATCAGCAGCTGTCAAATGTAGCCATGTATATGAGAGAGTGGATGGACAAATGACGCTCAGGTTTCATAAGCAATGTGGTGTTGGGATGATCACAGGCAGTATAGAGCAGAATATTTGAACACTATGACTAGCAGTGAAAATAATCTTAAAGTCACCCAAAACTTGTTTTGAAGACCATAAAATCGTTTGAATATATTTTATATAAATATGCTAGTATGAAATGCCCCAAGCCCACACGCACCAACCCCTTCTCCTGCTAAACTGGTGTTGCACTGACTGTATTTGCATTTTGGAACAAGATAGGCTCTTACATATTATGACGCTTCCCTGTCACATAGTACATGATAATCAGACCAATTTTAAGGCTGATTTGCGTCACCCAACAATCACAAAATATCCCGATTTCAGGCTGGTCTTAAACGATTATCTTTCCAGATTATCCTGTGGTGTGGGGTATGTATAATCCAATCCTAACCCCTCCAAACTACTAACAATCCAGTCGTGGCCACCCCGATTTAGAATCGGAAATCGGAAATTAATATTTACAACTCAACATCGGTAGTGTGGGGAGAACGCAGACTGTGTCATATGAATTAATATTTGCTGTTTCGCTGCAAAATGCAAACACAACTAGCAGAACAAGCTGTGCCTGTCTGTCATCCACCAGAGAGGCACATATTTTGTTCACAAAAAATTCTGCGAGATCCCAGGTTTTGAGCATCAAACTAAAAGACGGCCAAGCACAAAAAAGCGTATCTGTCATTAAATCTGGGGTCCTCACATTTGTAACATCGGTTAGAACTGTGTAAATCATAACTCGGTTGTTCAAATCATGTTCAGCTCCCCCATTTCTTAAAATAATGTGGCAAAACGTTCGTCATTTTTTTCAGTTTCTCATTTTGTCCAGTCTGCTCACTCAAATTAATTCTCCCAAAAAGATTTAGTCATAAAAAAAAAAAAATGTTTTATAAAGTTCAGGATGACTGTTTACGATGGCATTAAAACACAGGCGTCAGTGTTAAGTTTAAATATTATATCTATTTATTTATTATCACTTGAGATAGTCATCGCATCAGCTGTGTTTGCCAGGACAGAAGGCTTTTAGGCTGAGCCAGTGCAAGAGGGAAAATGGTATTTACACGAGGACAGTTAGCATACCACTAAAACAGGAATAAAAAAAAACAAAAACGTCAACATAATATTGAACTAAATTGAAAACGTAGATTAACAATGTTTTGCATACCTTAGAATCATTAACATTGCAACAACCATACAACAATAATAATAATAATAATAATAATAATAATAGTCATTGACATGCCAAAGCATTCTAAAACAAAATACAAAAGCCATCAGCAAATATATCAGTATTTCAACATGTAGTTGGTGTACTACTAAATAATAAATCAATAACTAAGAAATAAAATCTATAATCTAAAATTCAACAGTGATGGCAAAACACCAAAATAACAAAAAAAGTAATCTACATGTCAACACCCAAAGAACGTTCTCACACTAGCCTGCAGCTAGAAATCAGCAGTTCATACACAATTTCAAGTATTGAAGTCTCAGCAAAACACCAAAGATTGACCCCTTAGCCATTTTCACAGTGGCAAAGTGAAAAACGACAAATATCAAGAAAACAACCATCCTAGTAGAAAAGAGATTCAATAAATAAAACTCTTCCTTTCC
Organism: Olivaichthys viedmensis; assembly: GCA_028565825.1. NCBI lineage: Eukaryota > Metazoa > Chordata > Actinopteri > Siluriformes > Diplomystidae > Olivaichthys > Olivaichthys viedmensis. Next base: position 6,159,725 of record JAOUQW010000016.1, read on the forward strand.
TACAGTGGTAATAAGCTTGGAAATAAGCTTGACCTTTGCGACATCACTTCTCACATTTGCTTCAGTGTTCGGTTATTTGTAGCACATTTGTAGAACTGCACTACATCTCACCCACAGGCTAAAACCTCTACAAGCTTAGTTACAACATTTTTGGCATCAAGAGTCATCGAAAGGACAGCAAATTCATAAGTTCATTTTAACAGTGATAATGCTGTTTAACAGCCTAAAACAGAATGTAATCTCCTATATTTCTGCTCCATTGTTGCTCCATGTTGGTTGTGAGGTGAAACCTGTGCTGCAAAATCTGTCAAAGCCAAACATGAACACTCAGGAAAAAAAGGTACTAAAAGGTACTAAACCATTGTTGTCACTGGGGTGGGACCCACAAGGTCTGTTGTACCTTTATTATGTAAAAGTGAATGTACTTTTAAAATTCATTCAGGGTACACGTATTCACCCTTAACGATCATGGTTGTACCTTGAATGAATTTTAAATATACACTACATTAATTTCCCATGTGAAAGATATAAGAAAGGGACAAATTACGTACCCTTAAGTGGCCCAGCCTAGTGACAAGTATTTTTTTTTTAAGAATTAAGGTGAATTTTCAGCATGAAATATTTAAACTATAATGTGATTTCAACCACAGTCCCAGTCGCACCCAAATATAGCACAGTTTCAATTTTTCCACTCGTGACATCACGATCCACCTCATATAGCAATCGGTAAAACCACTTTCATGGACGTAGACAGTGATTAATTTGACCCATCATCGCCTGAGTTATTTTAAGCCTGCAGAACTTGACGCATCTGCCCAATCCTCCTCATTCTCAGAACTCCTACGAGATCGCCCTTCTTTTGACATCAAAAGTGACACTAGCTTCTTCCAATCATCGTGTGTGGATTAACGGAATTTTACAAATTGCTTTTTCATAGACAAATCTTCTATTTAATCTTGGACCATCTGGCCTACTCAAGTCTGCACTGAAGGCTGTTCACACCGCCTTGCCCTCTCTGCTTGAACACCACGACTTTCAAAAACCCGCTATGATTCACACACCTCCCAGAACAAACCTTGACCTGCCTGATGAAATGTAGAGTGCAATCCCTGAAGAGATCACTATCCCTGAATGCCTGTTTATAACCCTATTAATAATACACACACACACCCTGAACATCAATCAAAAGGGTTTTAGGTTCTTCCTCTGAGAAACGTGGAATAAATGAAATCAAATTAAAATTTTTATCAACCCTGCTCAAAGATTGCAATATCAGCCTGTTGAAAAAATTTCTGTATACCATAAAATCACATTCACAACTAGCAAAAGAGAAAACATGGCAGAAGGAATAATAGATATATCGCAGAGAAATCATCAGTGTCCGTTGAATTGCCAAAGCGGTCTAAAAGCCAGGTACAAAAAAAGTTTAGTTCTGAAGACATGCCTGCTAAGAAAAAGTTCAATGAAAAGAGTTGTTGCACAGGCAGCTGATTGGTCTACGAGCCCATTAATAACTAACATGTGAACCCAAATATATCAATACAGTCTGTGTGGTCTGTAAAGGATGAAGCTCTGCAAAGTAGCACAGGAGACACTTTTATCAAAGAATAAAATGCAGGCTGCTTATTGGCACATTATAAATCTTGCTGCATTCTTATATTGCGCCTGATGCACAACTAAAGCATGTACCCCATTGAAAAGCTACCCAACAACAGTAGTAATATCTCTGCATGCTCCAATCAAAAGGAGAGCTGACACAGGTCGTAATACGAGGTGTTGTTTTTCCGTGCACGCTCTGTAAGATCCTCTGAGGTTGACATTCAGATTGGTTCACTGTGGCCATCCCACAGCAAAGCACTAACTATTACTGACGCTAGGGAGATACGCTGATATGCATCAAAGGTCTTTAGTTACAGTAAATTGCATCCCGTGGACAGCGTAAGGCCTGGCAGCAGGCATAGAGAGTGCGGACAGAACAAAGCTGAAATTTTGGGGTTAGTCCTGTTTAACAGTCTTCGTCCTTTTAGAAGTGATTGAGTAGCTGAGCGGTAGGTAGGTATAACTGTGCAGGCTTATCAGACTGGAGGGAGAAGCACCGAGGCAGCTGTGCTCTGGCTGTTTGCTGCAGATCAGGCACTTAGACTGCGAGTGCAACACCCACAGAGAGTCAGTCAGTCAGTGAGGAAGGAGTGGAGGAGCTGTGGGGCTCTCAGCACCCACCAGGCTTTAGCAAGGGCACCTCCAACACACGGGCGTCCACTCAGTGCCGAACTCCAAAGCCACCTCACAGCCAAGTGCCTGCACATAGCACCTCTGCTGCAATAGAGGAACACACACACACACACACAGAGTTAATTAAAAGGTAATGCAAAATAATCATGAAGCAAATCTTGCCATTTCATGCAAGTCACTTATTTAAGAAAAACTACTGTGTGCTGTGGATTGGAAATGTCATTTCAGCTAGAGTACAAATCATGACCTCAGTATTATAAGGTTCTATCTGGCATTTTGGTCGAAAATTAGTTAACCACATAAACTTCATCACTGGGGGAAACTTTATTCTCCTGTGGTGTTATTTTTTTATTTTGCAAAGTTTTTGGTGTAATATTTTAAAAAATAAAATAAAACGTTCCATCTCCAAACTCGCAGATAAACTTGGTTTTATAAGGTTCTATCTGCCGGCCAATCAGCATCTAGGATGAATACAGAACACAGGCAGCTGGGATCAATAAATATCCAGGTTCTATTTACACGCTGACA
>JAOUQW010000016.1:6162584-6178375 GCA_028565825.1 Olivaichthys viedmensis
CCGTACCCTCCTCCCTTTCTTCTGCCATCCCATTATTCCTTCCAAACATCTTTACATTCATGGCCGTCTTCTTCTCCTCCGTTCAGTGAAGGAGCTGAGCTGTGACTCAGCACCATAAAGGAACTCCCTACAGGCCTCTTCAATTAGCCTGAATAGGACACCATTGGTGGAAGAGGGATGAGGAAGGGGCATTAGAGCAGTGGATGGGGGTCTGAGAAGCCCAAAATAACAGCAGGGAGGCCAGAGTGAGACAGCACTGCTGCACAAGTTAAAGAAAAAAAAGTCTCCCACTTTCACTCATGCAAGTAAGAAAAGTTAAAATGACAAGGGTCATTTAGCTGAAAAGTTTCGAAAACGCATTTTAATAGATGCATGTTAGGCAACTCAAAGTAGAACTTTGGATCCTAAACATTCAAATGTGTATTTTTTTGCTTTTGAATATGTAAATATTATGAAAATTCAAGTGACATTCTTTCTAACAGCCCAAATGGTAATATATTATTCTTCATGGTGGATGAAAATTATAATATTTCTAAGTTTTAAAAGTGGTCATACTGGGGGGAAATAAATAAATAAATAAAATTCATAACATAGGCTATAAACAGATGCATTAAGAATCGATTTGTAATCGCATTGTGGCACCCTGAATCAAAAACTACTCCGATTGTGAGGTCCCTAAAGATTCCCACCCCATTATGTGTGAGTATGGCTTTGTTGTTATTTTTACAACTGTACCAGTGGCAGGAACATAAACTATTCAGCAGATCTCCACCCTCACATCCGACTGTCGTTCTCTCTTGGCCGTTTGAACAAAGCCTTGTACATTTAACACGTTTGGCTGAGAGCAGTCAAGGCGGACACACTACAAGACTCCTTATCTGTGGGTTTAACACATGGATTAAACCTTCTCTGAGAGGGGCGTGCCTTCAAATTTGTTTAACATAAGGAACCTTAGAAGACAGTGTCCTTATGCTGCAGGGGGGGTCCACAATAACAACAGTTCTGTTGAATATTGTGATATATTGAATAATTGATTATTGGCACATGCCTACTCACTTCAGATTGGGAATGCGTCTAATAGTGTAATAATAATGCTTTCACAGGTTATGGGTTAGCAAACGGGAGGAAATACTTATCCGGTTTCATCAGAGGTCAACAGCAGGCAGGAAGACCCAGTGAAAATAAAAAAATCAACTGGTTCTCACACCCATCTTCAGAGAGACAGACAGAGAGGTTACCATTCATCCACATTCATTAAATCCATCCAAAATTACATTAATCATGGCAATACCATAGCAGTTAGAGAGTCTTTCCATTATTGGCCATGTGAGAGGTTGTAGATCCAGGAAAAGCAGCACAGCGCTTAAGGGTAAAAATAAAAGAATGGCCAGTGCATCTGTTTCCTGTCTTTCATATCTGCAGACTTCAGTCACTAGGGGGGTGTTACAGAGGGGTGAACTCCAGTTATCAGTGGGAAAGATGACCCGCAAGTGTCAGTGCTGGAGTCTGTAGCAGCGATAACGGAGGGAGCAGGTGGAAATAGAAAAGAAAGTGTCTCTGAGGAGGCTTAGGTGGGATTATGGGACAGGAGGATTCAGGGAGTGGTGTAGTCTGCATCTTTACTGATAGGCTCACAATCTGCAGGCCTGTTAGCTAATGATAGCGAGGTCAATTAGAAGCAACGTTAAAGACATAACCAGAGCAACCAAAGAGAGAGATGTGAGATGAGATGATAGTAAAGAAAAAGCATCACACTTTCTCCAGTCCAGTAGTCAAAGCCGAATAGTCATTTGTAGGGTGTTAAATTGTCTACCAAGTTCCTACTTTGGGGAAATGTTCGGTCTTTGTAATCTTTACTATGTATACTTCACTTAATCAAGTGGACACGTAGCTTCACATATAGCAAATATGCAGATTTGTTTTGTTAATACTAACTTCTACTACTAATCTCAAACTGTGGGCTTTTAACAGACCCCAACACTGCTTTTAACCACCAAATTCAAGAGCGTATCACCACAACTACCTACTTCTTCCCACAACACAAACATGCACCATGATTTCTCATCATTTCTGTCAATCTGTCAACCCCGGGTTCTACCCAGGGGTGGAAAAAGTACAGAAAAATTATACTCAAGTAAAATTATGAGTATTGTTTCAATACTCAAGTAAAAGTGTAGTCAAAACTATACTAGAGTGACAGTTAAAAAGTGTCCACACTAATATATATTCAGATGTTTTAAAAGTAAAAAGGAAATGATTTTAACAGCCAGGTCGTGTTTTTTCCAACACGGTCTCACACTTGCAAACCGTCGCTATCCAGTGAAAAACATGTATCTCCACTTTTTGCGTTTTTTACTTTTTATCATATATGGAATGTGGGCAGAAAACCATCTACCCCACAGCAGTTAACATCTAAATGACCAATGAAAAGCTGATAAATCACACCGTCAATTTCAGATTTATTGTGTATGATACTCTCTATGAAAAAGTGTTTTTTTGTGTTCCTGAAAAATTGGAAATTTGGAGATACATGTTTTTCATTGGACAGCGACGATGTTAAAAGTTTTAATATTTGCTGCCATCCACAGTTACCAATTCTTATCTGTATGAGTCTGTTTCGAGGTAAAACACCACACTCCAAACCTACTAAGCTTTAAGTAACCTACTATGAACCACATACTGTGTATTAGCTGAACCAAGCTTTCCCAGGGACACTAATTCTTGCGCCAATTCAGTGGGCATTACATTGAAGCAACAATGTGTAAAAACAGCTATGCATACATGCCGACATGAGAACAGGTATGAATAAGCACAGTCATTTGTAATACAGTATCATGATAATACTGTAAATTAGGCTAGAACGTTGGAATATTATTGTGATATGAAACTGATAATTGGCGCATGCCTACAAATTGTTAATGAGTCTCTGTTTTATAAAGTTCCCTCTCTCTGCCATGTCACTATAGGATCTCTGCGAGCGTAATATTACACCAGCCTGCATCTCTATGATAAGTTTAATAGTCTTCGTCACACTCTCAGAGGTCCCCAAAATCCAAATAGGTAATTACTAAACATATGGTTTTGCTATTTCGGGATATGGGAGAAGAGGAGAGTGAGAGTGCGGCAAAGAAGACATATTTGGCCTGAGATATGGAGTGCGGCAAGGGGGAAAAAAAGGGAATCCAATAGTTTGGGCGTTTTAAAAATATATATTTTCTCCCTCCCTGATGCTTCTGTGATACATAGTTCATACATAGGGGTGGTAATAATGGTTTATCCAAAAGTCTCCTAGCCATAACAATGAACCCCAAAAAGCTTCAGGAAATGAAGAAAAAGTCTGCCAACAGCCACTTGTACTATGAGAACGTTTTCGAAGAAATAAAAGGAGACTATAAATAGGCTATTTGCCACGTGGGGAGCTTGTTAGTGCCTCTCGTGTACAAAGGTGTTGGAATTCTCCACAAGTAACAACAGAGATCGCTGATGCCTCGCACAGATTTTCAGTGGTGTGTCTTCACATACTAATCTGCATTTGATAACAGAGGAAACCCTACCTGAGTGGCAAATGTAAAACGCTTGCTTTAGGCACCCGAAGAATGACATGTAAGCGAACAGGAGTTCTGTTTCTAGCCTGCTCACTAAGTTAGACTTAGGTGTAGTATAGGTGGAATTAGATCGAGTAAAATATTATTCATTTAAATATCAGGCAGAGTTAGAAATCCTAAATCTGGTAGTGTAATGTATTTCAAACACAAACATAATGGTTATTTATTTCAGTTATTGGCAAAAGATTTGTTGGTTTCCCCTTTAACAGTTGAGAAATTACAATAGCAGGTGTGCTGTCAGCTGAGAAACAGAGATTAATATAGAATTAAAGGGAAACACAGTAAAAACTCTTTAACCTACATAAATAAAACTGTAAAGGTTTTCATTTTAAGGCTAAAATAGTTTTTTGCTGACATAGTGTTGTGTGAACATGTTAGCTAAATAAAGCTATTGGGCACCAGGCTTTAATATACTGCCAGAATATACTGTAACAGACGTACCTTTAAAGTAGTGGTCCCCAAACCATGTCTGCACCCTGTCTTTTACCAGTCACCCTGTGTTTTACCAGCTCTAACATACCTGTTTCATCTAATCAGGTTATTATGTGTTATTAATGTGCAGTACAGTTTATTACATTTTTATGAAATCGGCTGCGTACAGACAATTGAGTACTTTAAACTGAGTGCACTCTTTACTGTTACCTTTCATTCAGACCTTGACTCAGATTTCAGCCTGCCCACAGACAGATTGCCCACTTTTGAGTGTTTCTGAAAGTGTCATTAGTGTGCAGCAAAGAAATAAATGCATTTAAAAGAAAGTTTCGTAATATGGCTTAAACAAGAAAGGTCATCAGGATAACGATGCCAGAGTAATGTATTGTGAATATGGAAGTGTCTCTTTTGACCTTTCATGTGAAAAGCCTCACTTTTTATGAAATTATTGACATTTTGTATTATGACACTTCAGACTAAACAGCTTCAGCCTGTCATCGTGTAAACTCGTCTGTAATTTGGGTCATTGGGTCAAACAAGGTCTAATAATATATGTATATTCATATGTAGTAATATGGCATTAAATATGCCACTATCACTGACATAACATCGAAGCCTGTGGGTATAGTGACACTAAATAAATAAATACGTCATTATGTCTGTATGCAGTCTATAAAGCAGTCCAGCTCTACAATGGCATATGTGTAAACCAATATGCAAAGTGCAATTATTCTGTGTAAACAAGCACTAAAGCCTTTCTGAGACTACAAAAATGCATTTTCAAAACATAATAAATTAACTGACAACACATGTTCAGGCATTGGCATAAATCACATCAATGAATTATTCAGTGGTTATTCAACACTTTCAATGACTGAGCGATTATAAATCATAAAAAGCTACAGACCGGGGTTTTATAGCTGCTGTCGGCTGCAGGTGAACTGGAGGCAGTCCTGTTGGGAAAGAGCGTCTATTCCTCTGCCGTAAATAGGCCTAATAGGCTATCAGCTATCAGAGAGACAAAAGCATACTTCAACCTTCCCTGTCCCAGAAATGGGTGTTGCAAAGCTCATCCCATTTAATCTAGTGTTATTACAGATGAGAAGCACAATAGAGAATCAGTGGCACCGCCCCAGTGAGTCCATTGAACTTGTAACACATGCCATATGCGTACATGTCCTCACCAAACTCATCAAACGCAATTCTCCATGGTTGTACTTCATACTTCACCCCATCACTAAAACAACAGCAAGGCAGCAAGCTCACTTTGCACAGTTGCTTTGTTTATTCACCTTTACTTTGCCACATAAGACCCTTGAGATGAAAAATGTCATTTTCAAGAGCGACCTACCAACCTCCATGAATTCCCTCTGATCCCATTCATCTTGTCTTAATCATGGCTCGGTAATGAGCACCCTAATCTAAGAATAACCTCCACTGTGACTGACATCAATCAGCGCACCCCAGCCTTGTCAACATGTCCTACGATTAGCATAGCCTATCTCGGCTTGGCAGATTCCCTCGCTTCGGGTTGACACAATCTAATCACGCCCGGATGGCATACATATTCACACGCACGCAGCCGATCCAAATCCCAAACTATCTGCATTCCAAACCAGACCTGCTTGGATAAAACATATGCATGTCAATTTGGAGAATTTGAAGAGCATAATCAAAACATCCCTGTGTAGTCTAGTGGATAAAAAGAAAGTGTCCTCTGGGTGTGGGCCAAGTAATTAACCACGTTAAAAGGTTTATGCTTGTATTTGCTGTATGAGTTGTAAAACAGGTCCTTCATAAAAGACCTATTTTACAACTCACAAGTTGTACAAGATTTATCTATCCTTTTTAAAGCCTTTACCTCAGCCGTAGTCAATTTGGTCATTGCCAATTCCCATCCACTAGCTAGTTCTCCCCTATTGCAGAGTGATGGCTGACAGATGCTTCCTCCGAGACATGTGCCACCACATTTTTTGAACTGCTGCTCATGCAACATCATAGGGCAGCCACATGAGCTCACAGACGCCCACGATTGGCTAGTGTCGCTCTGATCGACAGGGGAGAAAGAAATGCCATCCTTCCCACCAAGAGAGCAGGGCCGATTATGCTCTGTTGGACTCCCGGCAATGGATGGCTGGGGCGAACGCTTTTCTGTTGGGCTACACGGGAGCCCGTTATTTCACACTTTTTACTGGCTGTTCTACTCAATCCAAATGTCACATGCTCCAAAAAACAAATTAAACCTCAAAGAGTTTCTCTAGAACCAGGAGAACATAGAACAACCCAGGGTCAGTGTGACTAAAAAACCTTTAACTGGTCCAAAGACCTGAAGACCTTTAACTGGTCCAAAGACCTGAAGACCTTAAACTGGTCCAAAGACCTGAAGACCTTTAACTGGTCCAAAGCAGTATTTCTATGCAAATTTCAGAAATTTGGTTACCATCCCCACTGCGCCATTCTTCTTGACATATCTGTTATAACTCTGCAGTCATGATCCCCTGGTTAGAACCCTCTCTTTATGGTCACGTAGCTCATTGCAGAGAGTGCGTTAGCCACTTCTGGGTCTGTGTTTTTCATCCATGTTTTTCTGTTTTAGTTCTGTTCACGCCCCCTGTTTCGCTATTGATTGTTCCCTGATTGTTTCACCTGTTTCATGTTTGTCCATTGATTAGTTTGTGTATATAGACCCTATTGTTTCTGTCTTTCGTTCCGAAGTTTTGTCGTGTGCCTCTTAGTGCCTCAATTCTGAGCGTTTCCATGTTTCTAGTTTCTCTGTTTTTTGTCTCCAGTTCCCAGTTTCCCGTTTTTCCCTTTTTGTTTGTTTGATTCTTTTACGTGATGTACCTCCTGGTTTTGACCCACGTCTGTTTCCCGATTGCCTGTCTGCCTGTTCTTTGACCCACGCTATGTACAATGACTATGATTCATGGATTAATCCACTTAATAAACCCACTGAGTTTACGCACGTCCAACCCCTTCATCAGCTGTGCATAGCACGTTACAGCTGCCAAATGTCATACTCTGCCTTCTTCAGATCAGGTCTGGAGACCAGGAGGGTCATGAAAAATCTTTTCAAATAATTTTTCTATTGATTTTGCCTTATGTTTGAATTGTTGTCTTGCTGTAGGATTCATCCACGTTTCATTTTTAACCTCTAAATGTAACTAATTTTCCTTTTTTTAATCCAGAAACCATGGAAGCAAATGTTTGCACTCAACTCTATATCTCTATGTGTTAAAATTATTTTAGTCTTGTATAATCGTCTGTGAGTCCCAATAGAAAGTTGGCTTTATTTGGCGTTTTATTTAGTTTTGATTTTAGTCAGATGTAAAATGCTGAATGCATGGTTCCCATGCTGCTTTTTTATCACGTTATTGCATTCGTCTCAGACATCTAAAATAAAGTTGATAGTGAAATCAACACTGAGTGCGTCACATCACCAGCGCGTAGTGGGCACCAAATAAAAAAGCATACTGGTACCTTTGTTCAACTGGAACCCAAACAGAGTGGGCTGTATTTTTAGATGGCCAAAATTCACCATCCTCTTGATGTTGTATTACAGTAAGCGCAATTGCTTTAGGAGCTTGTATCAGGATCAAGTTGCACTGCAGAGACAGAGATCCTGAATCTCCAAGGGAATTAACAAGACTGCTAAGAGGCACAGATCTCATTTAGAAAAGAAAATAGCTCCCTCAATTGTGCGCTGACATGTATAAGTAATATTAGATGTTATTTCCTGTGTCCACATAAGTCTTATTTAAGGTTTTTACCGTGGGGGTCGATCTCTGATGAACAGACGCTGCCCAATGACAAGTTATTGATCACAATGATTAATGGTACATGGGTGCAGGTGAATGAAGCATCTACATCACAAAGGAAGAATCAATATCGAAGAGCTAAAGAGGAAGGGAAAGTATAGAAACGCAACTCGGACCATTCAGTTGCCATCATTTTTCCATTACTTATGACCCCAGGACGTTAATGAAAGTAGCCAAAGGTACACAATCTGTTCTCCAGCTGGTAAGAGGTCAAAGCTTGCCAAAAAGCTTTCAAATATGCTCCCTGATGATGCATTCAGTCATCTGGAGTCTGTGGGTACGTTTTTTTTCTGAAAACAATTCTACTGCAAATTCATAAGTTACCAATCAGAGTAGCTATTCATCTTTCAGATCAGATAAGCTGACCAATGCTCCATTGATTTTTAGGAACCATTATAAAACAGCATGTTCTGGAGAAGAAAAAGCCTAGTGAACAGATGCAGCACTGGCACTTAGGCTAGGCACATTAATCCTCATGGAGCCAAAGGTATTCTCTCCTCTTTCCCTTTCTTCCTAAGAAAACTCCATTGAGAAAGATACTTCAGCCACGACAAGGGAAATGCAGCATTCATTCTGTACCTTTTATGGTGAAGCTCCCTCCAGGGACACCCTGTGCTCATGTAGACTGTAAAGGGTTCTGACTGTGGGCTATGTGTCATTCTTTTAGACTCAAACGACACAGCACGTCAACAGGAAATTCTAGTCACGGCGATTAACAGAAGTGGTTCAGAATCAGTGTTAATGCAATGCTGCTGTCCAAACAACTTCAATGAATTATAGCATGAATTAAACTCTGTGCATTCACTGAGAACACATTTTGTGACCTTAGTATTATAAGGTTCTGGCATTTTGGTCGAAAATTAGTTAACCACATAAACTTCATCACTGGGGGATACTTTATTCTCCTGTGGTGTTATTTTTTTATTTAGCAAAGTCTTTGGTGTAATATTTGAAAAAATAAAAAGTTCTATCTCCTATCTCACAGATAAACTTGGTTTTATAAGGTTCTATCTGCCAGCCAATCAGCATCCAGGATGAATACACAACATAGAAAGCGGTTGTCAATAAATATCCAGGCTTTATTTACACGCTGACAGAAAAGAGCAGACTCGAAACCTCAGTATGACGAGCCAGAAGAGAAAGAAACTTTTAGCTGCAGATGTTTTACAGCGTAAGTGTACAAAACAGAATTGGTCTTGGTTTACAGTATTTGCTGATCTTACGATGTGTAAACATTGAGGCACATTAAAAAGTCTTCATCTTAAAAATGTCTTCCTCTGCTGAGTTATTACCATTTATTAGTAATTTATTAAGATTGAGGGCTTTATTAATGAGAGACAGATAGAACCTTATAAAACCAAACAGTATTTGAGCTTACAGATTAATAAGGTTCTATCTGTGTTTGCCCAGTGTTCAAAAACCCACTTTATAATTGTTGCAGAATTGTTGATAATATAAATTTGAAGTAACCTTAAAGTGTCGGCCTTGTTGAGCTGTAAATGTAGATTATAGTGCTTTAGAGTTTTGCTAGCTAGAATACCAAAACTTTGAAGCCCCATATCTCAGAACGGCTCTTCACCCAGATAGAACCTTAAAATACTAAGGTCAAGAAATACGAATGCAACATAACATAATGTACCTACTTATTTGACAACTAAGACACAGAGCTCAGTTCTGCTTTAGTGTTTCAAGAACACTCAAGGTCACCCTGTGTTTCTACGTCAACACTTCAGCACTTTTATTCAGGGAATCCCAATAAAGCTACTGTTTTTCTGGTAAGTTGATACTAATGCGTCGCATCATTCAAAGGCCCATTCCATACACATAAAAAAACGATTACATCAATCTAATTTAAAGTTAATAAATCTAAAGTAATTTTTTGAAGAACAATTTATGCCAGGAGCATCCTTATTTATTTATTTTAATCACACTTATTTATTTTTAAATAAATTAAATTGAAAAGAATTTCATAAAAATATGTATTTATTCTATGACTCTAAATAGAAATATTTTAATGAAATTGACTGGGCCTCTAAACAAGTTTTACACTGTGTCCTCACACTCACTTTAACTTTTCCTTTTCAACTTTCTGACTTTCACACCCCTGACACCATCTGTGTGAGCAGCTGTGTGTAAGTGTGTTGCTAATTGCAGCGCAGCATGCAATGTGTGTGTGTGTGTGTGTGTGTGTGTGTGTGTAAGTGCAAACGGAAACGCGTACTCACACAGAGACAGTGTGAGGCAGCAGCACCCAAGCCCTATCTCCTGGAGTTTGTGCAGGCGGAGCTCTTTGGGTTTTTGATGTTTACGTTCTCGTATACACCGGATGAGTCTTCATTCATTCTGGTGAAATAAGACAGGATGTTATACCCAGTGTGAACGATGACGGATTTACTGTCCAAACAAATCTCATCAGTAAACTAACAGACTAACAGAGATGGCGACTAACCGATGTTGTGCAAAAAAATAGGAGAGGAACCATGTGTGACATCACTTTTTACGTTACAAAATTCATCAAAAAGCAAACAAATGCAAGCTGAATGAGTGTGGGTGGAAGCCACATACAGTGTACACACAACAAAACACCAGATTAACTCCTTACTTTCTCACTAGGACAACTTACGCAAGCAAATTCAGTAAATTCTAATTATTTCTCATAAGCCTTGTGAATAAATGAAAGTCATCAATAATTAACTTGTGTGTGGGTTGTGTGTAGTGTGTGCATGTGGAGGAAGGTGAGAGATACTCACACAGAAGAGCGAGAGGAGCTCATGTTGGGCTTGGCTCTAGCATTTGTCATCTGAGGGTACTTGATGTTGGAGTACTCTCTTTCCTTTGTCTTATTTCTCTGCAAAAGATCATCAACAACATGATAAACTGCCGTGAGCAAGAGGAGCAACTGTACTCACAGACTGAACAAAAGATCTTCTCTCTTTACAGTTTTGTCCTCAGAACAGCAGACTGTCCTGGATGCTATTACAGGAATTAAATCTTACGCAGTTGCCTTATTGTCTGAGATTGTAAGGTAAATCCTGTTTGCACGAGTACCTGCTCCTCCTCCAGTCTCTTCTGTGCCGTGTCAATATACTGCTGCACAGCCATGTAGATGAACTTATACTGGGCTTCAGTCTGGACCATGCCTGATCGCTGCTGACGCACTCGCTGAATGGTCTTTGGGATGTCAATGTCACAGTCCAGCCCTACAGAGAGACACAAAGATGGACGAATTGAATCAGAATGATGGAGATATCTTTGCTCCACATTCCTAGAATTGACACACAAGAAAAACCTTAAAGCGTATATGGATCTAAGTGATGAAGAGCATACCTTGTCTATTTATGATATCAATAAGGATGTCGATCACAATTATCGTCCCTGTTCTTCCTATTCCTGCACTGTAAAAAAACAGAAATAAGAAAGAAAATTAAGAACAGTGGAGAGTAAGGATTGATTCAGAAAAAATAAACATATGCAGATAATATTGATCATTGTATACAGTTGTATACAGAAATACTATTCAGATTTATAACATTTTAGAGGTAAGTGAGCTGCACTGTGCATTACCTGCAGTGGACTATGACAGGTCCGGTATTTGGAATGGTGTTCTGAGTTCGGTTGACCTGTTCGAGGAAGTTGAGAACCCCTCCTGGTTCATTGGGCACGCCGTGATCTGGCCAGCTCAGGTACTGGTAGTGCCATATATTCCGGGGAGGCTCCTTCTACAATTATACCAAGACCAAACAAATATTGGTGTCAGTAAACTGGATTGAGAAAAACAATTTTTTTAAAAGTTTTCTTGAACTTCAGAGAAGTCAGACTACAAACCCGAAATATATCTGTGTTATAAGACTGAGGTTTTCAAAGTGGGGTCCGGGTTCCCCCAAGTATCCATTACGTCCACCCAGCATTTCCGCAATTGTATAATTTTTTTAATGATGTGATGATGGTGATCAGTCAATTATAAACCTAATTGGCTGGTCACCTGAATCAAACGGGTTTAAAATAATGCCAGTCTCACTAACATGTTTCCTATAGGAAGTACTGTACCTATTTTAAATATCAATACCTTAAAAACAAGCAGAAATAATGTCAACTTGAATCTAACGCCAATTTTAATAAAACTAGGAAAAGTTTAGTGCCTACAAAATCTTCTGAAACTACATTTTAACACAGTGTAACTGTTTTGGCCTTGTGAGTAGAAAATTCAGGAATAAAAAAGTTCACAGCTTCAATAAATAAATATGATGGTACATATTTGCCTAATGTGCCTATTATTTGAATATTTGGTTTATACTCATAAAATGAAATTAATCTGTGCTGTGATCATAAAGGGAGAAGACGGGGGGGCCTGGTTTAAGAATTGATGAAGGTCTTACCCGGTCTTTGCGTGTGACCTCCAGCTCTCGGAGGATGTAGTCCTGAGCAGCATGTTCCTCTATGTTCCTCACACTCACGTTCCCAAACTCCTTTGTTGTGCCTGTGTCTGGCCAGTAGCGCACACACTTATTCTGTGAATTGACAGAATCAAACACATTTAGCTCAGAAATCGACTAGGCACATTAGAACTGTGCAGCTATGGTATCAGTTCATGCAGGAGTAACAAAGAGTACATCATAGCAGTATTACAGTTCGATATGCAGCCTCTATTTTATTATTCTCAAATCCCAGACCTGGAGAACCAAAATACTACAGAAGTTAGTGTATTCTACCTGATGAACTCCTAAAGGACTTGTGTCTCTTCAGGTCTGAAGAATTATCAGAATAAACCTTAGCAATGTACTGATCTTCTACAGCAACTGAAAATAAAGCGCAGCAGCCTCCAGGGCCAGACCTCACCCTGCCTCGCTCCATCTCCTTGGTTGTCATGACAATAACGTGAGTGTTTTCCTGATAGACCATTTTCCAGAAGTCCATTACTGTGTTCTGAAGGCAGCCCTGAGTAGCAATGAACACTTTGGCTTCATCCACATGACGGCCCTCTTCGTGCATACTCTGAGAAAGAGCAAAGCACACAGCAGCTGTATAATTGGATTCATTAAACCTCTCAATTTAACTGGTTTATGGACCTGAAATATTAACACCACATGTACTGTGCTCGGTATCCTCAGTATGTGTTAATAGATTACTAATTAAGCCCCTCGGATAAGTAACAAAGCTGCCTTCAAGATTATACCAGAATACCTGTCATTTTAAATTGTAACCTGGGTGACTTACAACCTTCATAGACAACAGAGAAGTGCTGAACAGGACTCACTTTGATATAGTTGGCATTGATGTAGTCAGCACCGGGCACGTCGGGGTCCACTTCTCTGATCGTCACACGAGTGGTGTCAACTACAATGCACAGAAACAGGATGACTAGGATTATCCTGCATACAACGTCTAGATTTAACCTTCAACGAGGCTTAGAAAAAAGAAAAAAAAGGAGGGTTGGGGTTTGCGTGTGTTTGTGTTAACGTACAGGGTAGAATGTTCTTGTATCTGTTTTTGCTCTTATTCTCTGCTCTCTGGCCCTCTTTTCTGGGGTAAAGGAGTTTACATTCCTGCTGCTGTAGCATCTGGGGAAATACATGAGAGAAGTAAAAGAGAATAACTGCAGTCTTTGGATATTGACAGAATTCTGTTAAATAAAGGAACCAGCACTTATAAGACAAAATAGGCTTTGAGTAGCATGAAAGATTCGGACTGAACAGTATTTATTGTAATGCCGCGACACTACATGAAACTTTGTGTCCAGCCAGCGCCCCCTGGGGGAAAAGGCACAGATGCTTGATATGAGGTCATGCGAGAACCTCTGACAGAAGAGCTTTTGTTCAGGCATCTTGATCAGGCAACAAACTGCCAGTTTCATCAGATATAATATGTAAAGAAGTACAGAGGCGAATACAAATTCAACTATGAAACACTCTCTTCTTTGGCCCTGTGGATAGAATATATCTTGCCTGGTATGCATTATAGCACAAAACAGTAAGATGAAAACATAAATGAATAGATAACCCGCTAATATACCTCAAATTCTTCCCAGAAGCCTTGCTTGGGTTTCTCTGAGTTGTCTGCCACTTTGTTTAATTCTCGCACCCGGTTCTCAATGTTGGCTGCATTTATCCGAGTGGCATTGAATGGCTTCCATTTGTAAAGAGAAAACACAAACCTATCATTATGAACACTGTAATTTGGAAGGCAGCCCAAAATTCTTTAATACTAACAGAAAAGAGAAGCTTCCTGTAAATTCGAGCAAAAAGATCTGAAAAATAATTTAGAGACTGAAACAGAAAGTTGGTCATGAAGACCAACCTGTTTAAGGTGCACTACAATTCCACTCTTCTCCACCATTGGGTTCTTTTTATAGTGCTCCACCAAGTCTGTTAGTGTGTCAAACCTCTCTCCTCCACCCACATCATACTTCCCATCCTGCACAAGAAGACACATTCACAAAAGAGACGATAAGTCTTTTTAAAAATCCAACAATCACTCACTTAAATGTCAAATCTCTGATCTCTTCCATACCTGGTAGCGTATCATGACATGGGTGACCTTTGTCTTGCGGTCCACGTTTTCATGCTTTTCCTCGTTAGTGAGAACAGACAGCACAAAGTCTCCAGGTTTGCTCTGACTCTCTCTCACCAGAAAGCTGCCAGGCTTGCCTTTTTCCATAAGAAGCTTCTCTGCGTCTCTCCCTGATAGATGCCCATGATACCACCTGAACAAGCAGATTTTAATTTAATTTTCAATTTCAATTCATCTGAGTAAAGTCATTTAACATGCAATTGAGTTGACAAAAACAGAAGTGCGACTAAAAAAAAAAAGAACAGAATGATCTCATAAATGGATAGTACATATTGCACACCCGTAAAGACAAACTTTGCGCCATTTTATGTCAGCAGTCTGAAACGGAAATACTTTATCGTGCAGCACGTTTCATTCAAAATGATAAAAACTCTACGTTTGTGGTTGGAAAATTGGCACAAGTGCTTGTAGACAGCTCGCCTACATCATGCAGTAGAGCTGTTGATGTGGAAAAGTGAAGGTATGTGTGGGAGGTAGCCTGGGTGTTTTCATTTAATGGAAAAACCGCAAAAATCATAAACTGTGATCTTTATAACCAGACAAAGATAAGTGAGGCACCTCTGGTCTTACAAGCAAACCCAAACAATTTTAGTATGTTAGTTGAAGGTAATTAGAATAGATATCCTGAAGTAAAAACAGCAGGCCTGCATGTAAACACCAAATATAAACACGTAGCTGAATAATAGCAATCCTTGGAGCTGAATGCTGATAGGCACAGAAGCAGAGCTTCAGCATTAAAATCACAAAATCAAGAATGGGCTCTGCACCAAAAAGGCCAAATGGACTAATATTGAACCCATCGTATGCTCTCTCTATTTTGGCTCTCTTCCAAGTAAATAGCTCTCTGTGTGATTTGTGCACTAGAGGGCAGGGTTTCATACGTCCTCACTGTGTGTGTGTGTGTGTGTGTGTGTGTGATGACATTGCTGCTGTTCTACCTCTCAGAAGTCGGGTCTTTGCAGTTGAGAGGGTATTTGAGCTCAATCACGTCTCCGTTTCTTTCTCGCAGAAGATCGTGCTGCTCCATGTAGTACTGGACCAGCTCGGCCAGAGTGGCAAACTTCTCCCCTCCGTACAGGTCATAGTAGTCGCCAGAATTCTGGATCTTAATGTGGGTGACTTCGTCGTTACGCCTGATTGGGGTTGACAGAAAACACAGATGAGGCAAAGAAGGCAGTGATCACTGAGCTCATATAGTTAATAAGACTCTGGAGTAAGTTGAATAATAGTTCTACATATGTTCTACATTTATAACAGTTTTTCAGATGACACATGCTATGATTTATATGGCTATATATTTTTTTTTGGATGGTGGTGTTGGGTCTTAAAGGTTGGTTTAATTCTAAAATGAAACTGTTTGGTTAAAGTG
>JAOUQW010000016.1:6201327-6259869 GCA_028565825.1 Olivaichthys viedmensis
CATGGTCCTGTAGAAACGACATTTCATTTCAATGTATACGAGGTATATGGAGAAATGACAATAAAAACCTACTTGAATTTGAACTTGATCAGCAAAGAGGAACAGTGGTCACAAGGCGAAGCTTACTGATAGGGTTAGACGGACACTTAACAGGATAGTTGCAAAATGCCCCAAAAGTACATCCCCAAAAATAACCACAGACTTGTATGAGCACCTCTATGACCCAGTCTTAACAAAATCTGTACGTTGCGAGCTTCACAAATCTGGAACCAGGAGAAGACGCATACCTTGGTTTAAGGAGCACAAAACCTGGACCCCTGAGCAATGGAAAAAAGTAACATGGTCCGATGAGTCAACTTTCACCATATTTCCTACATCTGGATGGATTTATGTTTGGAGGAAGCCAAATGATGCCTTCAACCCACAATGTCTGCTGCCAAATGTTAAGTACGGTGGGGGAATCATAATGGTACTGGCAACCATCTCCTGGAAATCATTCGATCCAATGAGTGCTTTGCATGGTCATATAACTGCCAACAAATATAAGGCAAATTTACAGGAACAGGTTCACCCTATGGTACAAACACTGTTTCCTGATGATGTTCCCAAATTACAGGATGATAATGCCCCCAAACATACTGATAGAATTATTCAAAAGTGGTTTGATGATAAAATCAAGCACCTTCCATGGCCTCTCCAATCACCAAATTTAAACATTATTGAACCTTTTTGGAAAGTTCTGGAGAGCAGACTGCAAAGTAGATATCCACCTCCTTTTTATCCGTCAAAGAACTGAGATTCCCACCACAAACCATTCAGGACTTGTATGACAGCATTCCAAGAAGGATTAAAGCTGTTCTGGAGGCAAAGGGTGGCCCTACTCCTTGTTAGGTCCTTGATATTAATGCATTGTTACAGGTTTCCGTTATTTTGTCCAACCCCTGTATGTGTATATAACCTAATTTATACTAGACATTTATCTATCACTGCCTATTCTTGCTTCTCTGTTGTTACTTTTCTAGGCTCACTATATTCAAAACTCCAAAATGGTATAAATAAACCCAGTACACAATACTGTACTAGACAGCCATTCAATTAAAAATAAAATTAATGAATTTAATAAAACCTGTAACTATTTATGAAATTATCCAACTACCTGTGCCCACTTTTAATCTTCTAAACCTAAAGGAAAATTACGGTTCGGGTTAACATCAGCGTTACCTTAGGGGATAGGGTTAGGGTTATTTTATGGTTTAGGGTTATCCTAGGGGTTTGGGTTTGGGTTAGGGTTATCTTAGGGGTTTGGGTTCGGGTTAGGGATATTTTAGGGGTTTGGGTTAAGGTTTAGGGTTATCTTAGGGGTTTGGGTTTGAGTTATCTTAGGGGTTTGGATTAGGGTTTAGGGTTATTTTAGGGGTTTGGGTTAGGGTTTAGGGTTATCTTAGGGGTTTGGGTTAGGGTTTAGGGTTATCTTAGGGGTTTGGGTTTGTGTTAGGGTTAGCGTCCTTTTAATAATCATACGTTTTTTTTTTAGGTATTCACAAACCTATATCACAAATTTTATTGACTTATTAATTTGCTTAGAATCCAGTGTTACACTTTATTTTGTAATATTGCATTAGATTTTTACACTGTTTTAAAACTGGATGTAGATAGTTGGATAGTTCCATGTTTATTTAATTTTTCATTTATTCAATTATTGATAGATTTAAAATTTTACAGTAGACTGGTTTGAATAATATTGTGAACTTGGTTTATTCATAGCAAATTTGGATTTTTAATACTGTTGAGCCTAGAAAAGTAACAATATAATATAAGCAAGACACACTTTATTAAGAAAAGGCAGAAATTAAAGCACTTTTTCTAAATTAAGTTCTAATAAATAAGGAAGATTTAAGTACCATATGTCAATAATAATTTGCAAGCACGAGACCATGTTAGCCAAAATAATATGCCACATCTTTTCTGCATACTATTTAATGTGGTGGTATGCGATTTGGGACGTAGCCATTGTCAGTTCAGAAATATACAAGCCTATTACTGATCAGGAAAATTACTCACAGGACATTTTTAAGACTAGAAGTGTGATCTATTAACAAGTAAGGGAGAAATTTCACTTCTTTGATTTGACCTATTTTACATATTTGGCAGAAAAATACCTTTTAAACATTGCTTCCTCTTGTCCTGTTCCGTTTGGTTAACTGCATCCTGACTAATGGACCACTGTTGTATCACTGTATATTCTGTCTTTGCTGTGAGTCATGCACAAATTGGCTCTGGTTAATCTTAAGTGTCACATGCACAGCTTTAGTGCCAAAATTATACACTCCGTTTGTCATTTTTCACCTCTCAAGTCATGAAACACTCATTAAAAAATGCATTCCATATAATTACCACCCTCCATTTGGGCCTATAATTTTATTACCAGAGGTGGCCATTAATACAGGCCTAGAGTTATGCTATTCTGTATGTCACACAGTGAAAAGAATAGGGTATGTAACACAGATCCATCAGCAGAGCGATTTGGAGGTGGCAGCTGTGGGCACAGGCTGAAGGCTGAGAGCTTTGCACTGATGCCATGGCTGTGCTGACGTCAACAAATCAAACCAAGGTTAATCTGACCAGGGGATGGGGTTATGCAATTGTCTCAGTCACCAAGCTTTCATCTATGGATTGTTCTCCCTCCCTCTGTCTGTTCACTGATAGGATCTGACCCGTTGCTCTCTGCACTGGGTGAGAGTGCCAATGCAAATATTTTATTAGTTACTATTCGACAGCTCTGTCTACAGTAGGATTTACGCAACCGCATGACACTTTTACCATGATGGACCCACAGACTATTACTGATTTAAACAGTTGGAGAAAAAGCAGGTAAACCGCAATGCGCTGCAAGTGTGTTTTTAGAAATATACTGTATATAATTGCATGCTATCATTTGTGATATGCTGCACTGCTATACTGCACTTGGCGTGAAACACTGTGTAAAAACTGTAGCTTTGAACACATTAGGTATCTTCTCCATAATCCCTTCATCAGTGCTCTTTGTGGAGACAGTTGCGACGCAGTAAGGAATGCTCTGGCATGGCTGGGGGGGAGGCCAGACCCCAGTCAGGATGTGTCTGTGACTTCACTGCCTAAGGAGTCTAAACTAAAAAAAAAAAACCATGGACAGAAACAATGGGAGCCACAGAGGCGCTGACGTGCCCAGACAGCTGAGGCCTTGTTACGAGCTCTAAAAGGCCCCTTTATTACACTAGTGGGAGCCTAAAAACACAGAGAGGGTCTACTCATCCAGGGATGGATATTTTCGTCCTTATTTCCCATCCAACGGAATCAAATGGATTTTCCCGTCAGCTGTCACAAGACTCAGCTCTTTGATAGGATTTGGTCACTGAGCGTGTTCAGGCAGCCCCAAGCTTGCCATGTTGGATTATATTTTATTTGGACTTTGAAGGATGGTAACTGGTGCATTATTCAGAAATGGACTTTGGCCTTGCCAGTAGCATATTCCATCACTTGCATTAAAGTAGAAAATCAAAAAAATGCTTATTGGGGCAGTATCTACATGCTTAAATTCTTACAAATATAGACTTTGGTCTGGCAAATATACAATGTCTTTCACCATTACAGGTGCTTGGAAATTCATTGATTAATGTGCATTTAGGCAAAAAAAGTGGGAATTTATTCACAGCTATAATCAGTATAACACAAACAGGTTACTTAGGCAGATCGGTTTGTTTTACACTTTATTTCATGGTGGTGGGAACACAAGACACAAGTAATAAAGTTAGTAATGGGAATGTCATGCCACTCTCATTCTGAGCACTGCCCTTCAGGTATATTTCAATCAAAACAGTAGTTTACAAAGGCCAGTAATGGAATCCATTCGAAGACATAAATAAGATATTGAAAATAGCATTTATACAGTAAATATTATATCTGTAGAGTCCAGAACATCTATTTTTGAGGCATTCTGGGATATTCTCATAAACAGTATTAATACAATTATTAATATCTATGAATTCATTTACATAATGGGGATATGTCTAATATGCTGGCTAAACTGAGAGCACAGAACAGAATAGTATAGATGTCGACTCTGTCACCGGTGAGTGATGATGGGTTTAAGGCAATTCTCAGACAGTTCTCATCCAAAAAATGGATGTTCATGTGTGCGCCCATGTTCATGAGCCCAGCACTCTGTCCTTTCAGTGCCCTCCAAACATGCAGGAGGTCCCTTTTGTTACACAGCCATTGAACGATGTTGAAAAGGACCAGTAACTATGAGGAAAAAAATAATGCTAAACTGATATGTGAACCATGTCACAGAGGATGGATATCCGTCAGCTAATGCAGAAACAGAGGGCTCTGGGTTTTGATTTGTAACTCTAGAAATCCCCTCACTGCAAATCAATATATATACCAATATATGATCTGTTTACTCCCTGCCCTCCCCCTAATACACAGGAACAGAATATGTGTAATGAACAGACAAGTTAGAATTGCTTCCAGTGTATAATACTAAAACAAAAGGTCCACAGATGTGCATTACTAATTTACATAGTGATATGATAATCGCAGGGCTATATAAAATGATCTCAGTTGTCTCACTGCTTTAAAAAAAAAAAAAAAAGAAACAAAAAGAAATATAGTTTTCTTTCCACAAAAGATATAACATGATACTTTACTATGAACAGGCATATTTTTAGACACAACTTGTATTGAAACTAAAGGTATTTCTTACAATGTTCAGGTCAGCAGTACAAACAATAGCATCACATTTGTCTTCAAACATGTTACAAAAATCATTTTCATATAACAAACCCCATGCATTATTTTTATTATTATTATTATTATTATCATTTTTATTTCATTTGTTATTGTTTTTGATACGTTTGCTTATTCTAACAGATGATCCAGGACCACAGTCAGAAAATGCAAGCGTCTAGACATCAAATGCAAGGGTCTAGACGTCCCTTTTTCAATGCAAGTGCTGATAGTATTATTAAAGCGACGTTTGGAGAAAATCATGGTTTCCTGTGAATGCTCGCCATTTCAGGAATTTACAGAATTGATGACTGAAAATTCCAGGAACATATCAGTGTTCTTGCATCTGCCCTGATGGCATCTGTTTTGTGCCCTGTTTCGCCGTTCTCGTTTCTTCTCCTTGTGCTACGGTGCCTCCCCATGGCAGACTAGTGTAGCAACCATTTCTCTCCTTAACTTTTACTCAAAGTCCCACATGAGCATGACAGGCTGACAAATGGCAAATATAAAACGAGGTCCATTGATTCACTCAGCTCAAAAAAAAAAAAAATTAAATCAGAAGAAACATATACATTTCAATGCAACCCATCTGACAAACTCCTTTTTTTGCCCTGAATGGAATAAGAAAGAGCGAGAAAACCAAGGCAAAATGAACCTGACATTTAAAAGGTTGCATGCAGCAAGTGGTCATTCTTAAGGATTAAATATGGTGCACAACACATGAGACGGATGCGACAGAAAATACTTTTCTCGATATTCACAGTCTCATGTATTATCTATTAATAACATCTCACGTGCCAGTTACTGACAGTTCAGCTTAATAGACATTTCAGATAATCTATGCAAATCTTTCAAGGATGCTAATAATTTTGTTGACAACAAGCTCTGTGTTAGCAAGTAGCTGAAAAACATTAAGAGCAATGGGGCTGGACCCTGGTTAGTGGTATGATGGGACTTGCTCAGCTTAGTTAACAGTGACAGTCTGTTGTTGATAAAGCCAAAAGTCACACATGCTTTGTTCATAGAACGCTGCTAAAAGCAATACGCATGACCTGCAGCAGCGACTCAGTGGAATGTACATGGTGTACTACAGCGTAGGAAATTATGGCACCAAGAGAAGGCAGTCGAGAGAGGACAAACAGCACCTACCTTATTCACCATTTCAAGTAATAAGCAAGAAAATGATATTTTTGGTGTTCTAAAAACAACACCATAAATATAATACATACTGTTTTCTCGTCTTGCGACACACCATGTACAACTGCAATTTAGGAAAAGACTACGGATGGAGGCGCAGATCAAAATAAACCAAATATGGAAACAAAACAAAATTAAAACAATGCCATTTTTTTCCAATATAAAAAGCAATGAAAAGTATACAAAAATAGAAAATAATTACAGCAGTAGACATGGTGTTGGGAGGGAGATGGTGCCAGGCTATTTGGCTGAACAGTGTAATATTTTGGGGCTGTTTAAGGCGTCCTCCACCAGATGCAAATCCACCCCATCCACGATCACATCTTTCACGCAGCCCACAAAGCCTGTGCTGTAGGCCTTAGGCAGGCGGCGGGCTACAGCCAACTCCTCAAGACCACCTATTGGGGGGAGAGAGCAGGGAAATGAGAGAAAGGAGGGAGAAAAAAAGGGGGGAGAAAAAAAGCAGACAAAATAGGAGCATGGAGACAGGAGGAAAAAGAGAGCAGGGAGCGTGGTGTCAGACCAACAGCACACACTAAATATCTGTTTTTAAAGGTTATGGGATCGAGCTATGATGATTAAGAGACCCAATTAGAAGTCATATGAAGTTCTTTTAAGAAAATGGGAAATGAAAATGCTTTTTGAAATGCATGTTTAAAGGGTCACTAGCGTGTGCATTACTAAAAGTGACGAGGCAGTAAAGTGTGCTGAGTGTATGTTACTGTGGGAAGGCTGGTAAGAAGTGCAGGAGCGAGGGATGATAAAGAGAGAGTGTAACTCACAGATAGGTGAGCAGATCAAACAGTGTTGGGCTTGGCTCTGGGGATGCGCTCTGACAGCTCGAGGGTGAGAGCGCTATTTCTCTCCCTTAGAAACACTCCACTTTTGAAAGCCTTTTCTAGCATTCTAGCACTGCCACCATGCCTAAAGACGTACTTCCTCATTCTGTGCAAAGGGTTTTGCGGTTCATCTCGTCTGCCTATTTTTTTCCTGCCTTTAATCGGCTTGTGCGCTGCGGAATAGAAGGATCGACTGGGCTAATTTCATGCGACGTACAGCTGAATAAGTATATAAATAATCAGGTATGAAAGGGGGGATTTTAAGAGGCGGCTCTTGATGTGCAGGCTGCCGGGGGACATTGTATTCTAGCTGGAGCTCTCAATTTTGTTCTTATTTAAATGACTCACATGCCCTCACAAAATAGAGAGAGTAACCTGTACAGGCCAATATCTCATGGCACGGCATGGTTTGAGTCCCAGCTATGGGATGAACCTCTGCATGATACACTAGTTATTTCACAATGTACACACAGAGTAATTCACTATATAATTAATAAATCCTCCCTCATGATAGTGTTCTTGCCAGATTAAAAGCAAACATAGCGGCAATAGTGACACTCAGGGATAACACTGACATTCTATTGTTATTCCATAAATGGCCAGCCAACAATAGCTCAAAACAAACAGTGCCTAGATGTATAAATATTAAATCAGTGGAGCATTTCTGTAAAGCAGAGTTTTAGAGGAGTGAAGCTGGCGAGGAGCTTTAGGGCGTTTTCATACTTGAGCTTTTTTCCCCAGACACGAGACCCTTTGCACTGAGTGTTCGGTACGTTTGGTACGGTCCATAAAACCGTTCTGATGGGATGGGGTTTTCTTTAAGGGTGCTTTCTCACCTATTAGTCTGTCTGTTTATTAGGGTTCACTTAGAAGAAAGACAGCCTTTATTGCCACATAGACAAGTGCAGTACAGTGCAATGTTTCCCCCCCGCATATCCCAGCTTGTTCGAAAGCTGGGTTCAGAGCGCAGGGTCAGCCATGATACAACTCCCCTGGAGAAGAGAGGGTTAACAGCCTTGCTCAAAGGCCAGGACCTTAATCATTGAGCCATCAATGCCCCCACTTAAGCGGATCGTGATCACCTCTCGCAGGCGGTCTCGGATCGGTTGTTTTGGTCTGCACTCGAGTACGATTGTTCACACCTGCCTAAAATAACTGCACTGAGGAGGTTAACACACCAGGGTTTGATTTAAACTGACTAAATGCTGCATATATGAAAGCGCCGTAAGTGAACTCAGGTGCAGTCTGCACCATGTAGGAAAGCTATCCGCTTGTGGGCTTGGGCGTCAAATATTGTGATTAGTTGAACTTCCTGTTTCTGTGAATGTTACTTCCTGTTTCAGGAGACAGAATGCCTTCTAGATATATGGAGTGAAGAATGCATTCAAACGCAATTGACTACAACTCATAAAAGCGCTGTGTTCAAGCCACTGTTGAGCCAAAGTGAAGAAGCACTAACTAAACCAGTAATATGTTAATTAAATAAACATTAATAAGAACAAAATGAGATATTCCCATTGTCTCCCATTTTGAAAAAACTCCGCACACACCAGAAGTGATGTATAAAAATTCGGACGGAATTCATCTGTGTGAAAACAAACCTACGATGATGACTCCCTTCCCCAGACAAGCTCAGAATTGATCATCCTGGGTGCAGAGTATTCGGGCCGAGTGTGATTAGTAAATATTACGATATGTAAGGTGCATAAGGAGGTATAAGGGAGCACAGATATATAGAAGGACTGAGAAGAATAGAACCCTGTAATGGGATGTAGAGGTGCCTTACCCAGCCAAAGGGCACCATCTGTGTCCAGCTGAGTGGCAGCTAGAGGTGAGGAACCAGTCACTGCTGCCTCATTGCCGACTTGCAGAGAGCCGTCTCTCAGTGCTCTGATCAGACAGAGGGAGAGAGAAAAAGAGGGTCACGTATTGTACAATACGAGCTAACTCATCAATATTTATAAACTTAATGTGTCGTTCAAGTTGCAGCATACCTGCTGGCTTTAATGCGGATCCAGCGATTGGTGTTGACCCGCACAGAGGATCGCAGGACTACTGGCTTGGAGCCGAGGTCGTAGGTCATCTGAACGCGTCCATCCACGATGGCCAGGGCAATGTAGTCAGAGCGCTCCACACCCTTCCCGCTCCAAAGGATGAGGCCGTGAGTGGCCTCGGTTTTGATGCTCAGCTCAAACTTGTTCACCAGCAAGGCCTTCTCACTACACCGGGGAGGTAAAAAGAACAATGAGTGGATCTAACAATGGTGTCCTACTCACATGGATTCTGCACTCTCGCTCCTGGTCCAGTGTTACTGTCCTCTTCTGAGGATGTTTGTGAGGTTCTAAGGCAGGGGTGTCAAAACTTTCTTATTTGGGGCCAGATGACGGAAAAAATATGGAGTCACGGGCCACAGGCTATTGTAATAATACACATTAAGAAAGAAATAATAGACTTGCTTAATTGCTACTATTACATTGCATTCTAATTACATTCCACAATATGCGTCTTATATGTATAGCTGGACTTTGGTTTGATTGGCCGTTCGCCACTTTTCACACTAAATGGAGTAAGACTTGGACATAAAATATTATTTGTTCATATTATTTTTTCCCTGCTTGCGAGTGCAGGGTCATGTTGTCATTTAGAAGCAGCCAAAGTCATTGCATTTTGATGAAAGTATGGAAAAACAAAAATCTTGTTTTTTAGCTTATTAATACTCATGAA
Organism: Olivaichthys viedmensis; assembly: GCA_028565825.1. NCBI lineage: Eukaryota > Metazoa > Chordata > Actinopteri > Siluriformes > Diplomystidae > Olivaichthys > Olivaichthys viedmensis. Next base: position 6,210,855 of record JAOUQW010000016.1, read on the forward strand.
CATGTGCACAATATGACTGGAGCATGAAATAACAAGGCACAAAATGTCAGTTTTGATTTCAGATTGTCCTTAAACACTTTCTGTTGTATGCTTAAATAGTGTTGTACTCCTTCGTCACAGTAACAGAACTTTCCTGTGAACTCAGTAAAAAATATATTAATTTTGAAATCAACTGTGATTGGAAGCTTAACAGTTTTAAGATTCAGTTTTACGTGATAGCGACACCCAGTGTTTAAACCAGGAAGTTCATTAAAAAAAAGAAAAACCATCTTACTGGTTGAGTACCTTTATTAAATAGCTTGTGGGCCCTTCTCTAAGGCTGGCAACAAATTTAGCAACAAATGGCATCTATTTAACTAACCTGATGGAAGTCAGGTCACTACCTGTACTAATTATGTGAAAGACTTGTGTCTGGACCTTGATAAGGTCTTCATGAGGTCTACATGATAATAAGGCAAGACCTGATAAGGTCTATCTGCTGTTTACACATGGGATGGCAAGCTAATAAGCGAGTGTGCAGGAGAGCAGATTGTGACTGTAGTCAAATCCTGAGGGGTCTTCATGGTTCATCAGTAAACTAGGGCACGCTGTGAGAGGGGGACCTTGGAGTATGCGAGAGTGAAAGATAGGGCAGGTGACACACTTTAGGTTAGCGGCAACTTAAGATGTTCCACTTCATCCTGTGCTGTCCCCCAGAGCTAGTGATTCCCTTCCTGTGGAGTAGGAAGGAAGGATGCTCATATTAGCTGCTCTCTGATCTGTGGTTTTGATCTGTTCTCTTGCTACAGCCTTCTGTAGGGAGGAGTAGGGAATGAACCAACTCCTCTCATCCTCTGGGACAACCGTTTGAACCTCATAGCTGTAGGCAAGAGGTGCTGAGGGCTGTCGCTCTGGTCAGCAGGGACGTGTTCATCACCACATGCACACGTCTCACACTCCCACCTCACACTTGGGCCCGCATCACACGCACCTCTCATTCCCTCAGCTCACATAGAACACTAAAGGGAACTGCTATTTTTAAAACAACAGCCCCTTTGTTCTCTGCAGTTTTTATTACCAGGAGTGGCATCATTGTGAATGTAAGTGTGTGTCTGAGTCAGACTAGTGTGATGGTGTGTGGGTTTGATCAAACAGGTAACACAAAAAGAAGGTGGACAATTAACAAAAAACATTTAAATAGAAAACAGAATAAACATTACACAAGACGAAGCACGACACGACACAACACAGATGTACAACAGAAACAAAGAGGCTTAAAGATATAACGATGGACATGAAGACGACAGAGGAACACAAAAGCAGAGAGAGCAGGTGGCGAGAGGACATGAATCTTCACACCACACAGGAGAGCGGCTCACGCTATGGCACACTCTAGCAAACTGAGATCACTGTTTGTTTGCTGATGCGTCATGGCTACTGTTCCTCACAGATGGAAGTTTACACTCAAGTTTTGAGCTTCGGATAACAATCTGCAGCTACAGCTTTAAGTCTTAGCTGAGAGTGTTTAACCTGGCGGAGAAGAACAGAGTCCATAGTCAACCACTGCATGTCGTCTCCAATGTAGGGAGCCATCAGATTGTCTTTCTTCTGTGGAGCGAGCCACATGTGTATGCCCTACAGCTTAGTGCCAGCTTATATTAATCAAACCAATCAAGCAGAGGAGTGGGGAGAAACGAGTCTGTGTTGTTTTTCCATCCCGCCCCGGAACGGGTTTCTCATCTACCGCACCACTGCCTATGTGTATCACTATGTGAAGGCTCCAATCTTGAGAAGCGCTTGTACAATTGGAAATAATGACAGAGCTCCATTTCTTTAATTAAAAGACAAAATTTCATTATGCAAATCGTGTTAGACGAGGCCGTGATGGAGTAAAGACGCGTAATTATTTGGTGTAATTGAATTCCTCCCTAATGAGACACATATAATGTGCTGACTGGACTCTTTCCACCAGATTTACCCACCACAGGGCTGCTAGACAGAGCTTTGAGATTCCTGGACCCCTCCAAACTGTTCCTTTCATCATCACGCTACCATTAGGAATCAACCTAAAGCGTCTAGGAAGTTATTTAGAAGTGTCTCGAAGTGGTGCTGAAATATCAAAACTATATGCGCCAAGGGTTTGGTTATACAAACTAGCTTTTAAGAGGTGCTTTGTGCAATGGAGTGGTGGTTCATGTTCATTACCCCTCATATTATAGGCGCAATCAGCTTAAGGACTCAGAAGCTGGTAACATGATTTGGGCTGTCCATCCATAGGGGGCAGTGCCTCACTCAGGCCACTAAAAGATACTGCTTAGATATCTCCAGAAGAAAATATCAGGTGTGTCATTTCATCTTCCAATGAAGGCAGAAGCTGTAGCCTTTAGCCCATGTGAAGGAAAGACGGGGGGAGGGCAGCATGCCAGCACATGCAGTTCGGACAGGGGGACTCACCTCTGGTCTGATGGGGTCTCCAGAGACTCAGGGCTTAGAGGAGCAGGGGAGAAAATAAAGGGCATGCAATAAGCTTTAGAGGGCCAAGGGAACAACCTTTGACCGCGCCCTTACTGGGGTAAAGAAGCACAAAGACCAGAGAGGGTCTGTGCCATGGAGCTACAAGGCATTCAGTATAATTTAGTGTATCTGTTATAATACCTTTGTGGACAAAGTAATAATATCATCAGAAGATCAACACTGGACTGTTACTGTAGGAAGACTACAATAGCAACAGAAGTCTCATTGCTTAATTAGTCATATGCAAGTTCCTGATCCACACCACTGATGATTTCATTCTCATCCATCAAGTGGATGAGGTGTCAAGAGTGCCAGGAAGTGAGTGAGTGACATTCGGACACTTGTTGGAAAAAGTGTCGTCAGAAAGAATGAAACACTTTTGAAAAACCTCACTCCTTACAAAAATGAACTGGGGAGAGTGAATGTGTGAAGTGAGTGAGTGAGTAAATGAGTGAGGGCGCAAGCGAGCAAAGTGAGTGAATGATTTATATAACCAATATCAAGCTTCCTCAAGCAAAGCCAATCAAAAACAAGGCACTCCATCAAGAAAGCAATGGGGTCAAACATCCAATTATGAAAAGGCAGCAGTAGAAAACTGGTCACTGAAATCATTGGGAATTGGGAAATTGATCCAAGGTTGCAGAGCATATGAGAGAGAATGAAGACAGATGGCCCGTCCAGTAAACAGTAAGAGCAAAATTACTATAGTCCAACCAGCAACAGTCCCAGTGTGTTTAAATCCTCTGAGGAATTCATTAACTTTTGTGGCATTTATACAGGAAGTGATGCGTATTAAATGACAAGCCAGTAGAAGAGACACTTGAGAGGGCCTTGTCCTTAAATTGTATTGATGTTTGAGGCAGCCCACTCACATAATCGGCCTTTCAGCACATCTCAACTAAAGGTCTTTGAAGGCCCTTTTTCTTAAAAGACAAATCCTTGATTAATATGTCACTTCCCCTCTTGGCTGGGGACACATTAACTAGAAATCACAATTAATGATTTGACGAAAAAACTGGCATGGCTTAAATGTGAAAGAGGATTTTTCCACAACAGCTACTTAGCGTAATTTTAAATAAATGAAGACGCCAAAGTTAAAACTAGAGATCAGTACAGCCATTAACCAGTGAATTACATTCAGAAAGAAACAAATAATATAAAGTGCTACTAAAAGGGAGACTGTTACAGATTGAGCATTTCACTAATGGAGCAGTTAAATGTTTTTCTAAACTAGCCTAAAAATGCCAGTTCAAAAATTATATAAACTAGTCTGAAAGGTTTACAGAGGGTGAAAAACACAAAGTAATCGTCAAAGTTGCAGTTAAATGGGGCCTCATTCAAATTCACATAACAGTTAATCACATTCACTGCAGGTATACGGATATACTTTGCTCTAATCGAGTTCTGCATGCTTTCCGTAGAGATACACTACAGTGTCTTTGCTGAACACAATGCTCATCATGCATGCCGAGCATGCTGTTCTATAACTAATGCACCTGATGAGGGAGTAAACACCTGATCAAGAGTTTTCCAGCAAATAATTTTTTTTTTTACAAAGCATGGATTTCAAACAGATGAGTCCTGCTTTTTCATGAATATTCATTTATGTGACGCTTAATGGGCAATAACAAAAAAATAAATCAAATGTTTTCGTTTATGCCAGGCAATATATCAGGTTAATTACTGAAATATATTCACTACAGGGTTAGTTTGGCTTGTATCTATCCCAGAATACACCTTGTTTACTTACTCAGGAATCTCATTGGTCAGTTGGCTTGGGTGCAGAGAGAAGACAACAAGGAACATTTATATGAGACAGAGACAAGACAGACAGACCATCCGACAGACAGACAGACAAGTAGACAGGCAGGCGGGCAGACGGAAGAAGCATAGTGTCCAGATAGACAGGTAAGCTCTAAATATATGTAGGGGTTTTGGAAACCACAGATCCATGCTGTGGATAAACAATGTTGTGGTACAATGTGTGTGTAACTACTGTTTACTAGAGCACTATATAATGGCCAGTGGCATTAGGGAGACTAATAGGATACATCACAATGCACTCAGTTTTATCCATTATACTTATTACAAGCAGATTAATGAAATTTTGACATGAGCATTGACCCAACTTCTGGAGGGCCACAGGCATATATTTCTAACCCAGGGACAAGGAATTAGCTCATGATTAAAGAAGACAGCAATTAGAGACAGGGTACTTTTTCGATATGTACTCTAATAGAGATGTGGGGGTTTGAATGGGGAAAGGGGGTTTTGTACAATACAGCAGCTCAGTGCTCTACAGGACAGTACTGAGAGCAGGTCGCTCCAGGCAGTACCGTAATTGGAACCAGCCAACTAATTAGTGAGGCTCCCTGAAAACCAGAGACAGGACGCTAGAGAACGAGCCATTAGCTGAAACAAGGAAGCACACGGGGCCTAAAATGAGGCCAGTGATTTAACTTATAATCAGGCTCATTGAGTGGTAATACAAAGAGAGGGCGCCATGACTTATTCTGAGTGCACAGGAGGTAATTTCAATGGTGGTGAGATCTCCTCCTTACCTCTTGGTGACTCCGTTGTGGTATTCGATGAATGTTCGGCCGTCAAAAGAAATGGCATCGGACTCCCCGGCAGCCTTCTCGTAGGTAGCTGGAGAAGAGGAGGGGATGGGAGGTGCATTACGGCAGTAGGTATAGAATATAGCGCTCCTTATTAATTACAGGAAAGGAAGTGTGATGTATTGTAATTTTCATGCCTGTGTGGTTTAATTAATGTTACAGAAACAGCAAGGAGGCGCTGCAAGGTTAATGAGGTTAGTTTGGAAAAGTTATTTAAATATAGTGTGTGTGCTTGTGCTGAGAATACAAATTAAGGTGGAAAGTGTAGAGTTTCTAATACTAAAGGAAAAAAAAGTAAAGACACAGTCATTGGCTTACTGGATCATAACCTGTGCTAAAGACTTAACAGGGCTGTACAGTACGACACTATGGTCCCACATGCCAGGAGAATTCAACTCTGTGCTAATACAAAAACAATCAGTTGCACCCGGGCAAATAAACTTGATTAGACAGACAATAGACATGTTTTCCAGTGTTGATGGTGATTGTAGTCAATGATGTAATTCGTGAAGTTTTCTCCCTTGTTGATGTGTGCAATATCGAACAATATTTCCCATCTGCCCAAGTATCTCCTCAAAAGTGCGTAATGTGAAGAAGGCAAAACTTGATGTATCTGTCATTGCTTGTAATGATACCAAAGTAAAGCATTATAGAGCTATAATAGAGCGGGGAAGTCAGAAGGCTCGAGAAGAAAGAACGAAAGACTATGAAGTCCACACCGTGAGTCACATCTAGATCAAGAATAATCTCAGCCTTTCTAATCAGATGAAAAGTCCATCATAATACTAGGGTTAACATTGGCATCATGTCTTACAGATATAATCCTTGGTGGCTTAGGGATTTACCCTGGCTAATTTATGAACAAGAGTGCAAGGTGACCTTTAGCTGTTGGGGGGCATTATTTCGCAACAATCCACATGTGAAAAAAAAAAAAATCTATTCTTTTCATTCATCAGTCACCTGTGCATTTCACAAAATGAACATTAAAATTCAAACCGTTTCCATTGTGTCTCTGTGTTCTTTTTTCAGTTATAATAACAAATTGTACTACTTATAGGGATTAACACTTTTTATAAGTATTATTATTGACTTTTTATTTCTGTGCTACAATATTTTAATCTGGGCTACAACACTTGCAACTCTTCTAGCACCAGTGCTACCTGCTCAGAAAGTTAACATACAGCACTACTTGAATAAAGCGGAGGGAATTCTATATTAGGAAGTGGATTTACAGAATCAGAGGATAAGGAGAGGGGCAGGAAAAGAGAATGACACTCACTGTGCTGGCAGTGTGGTCCTGTGAAGCCGTATGGACACACACACACATAGCTCTCAAGCAGTGGGTTGCATTCGCCACCGTTTTCACACACTTCTGAGGAGCAGGGATGGTGCGTGTACATGGACACGTCGCTGGAGTGAAGCGCATTATCAGCCTTCAGGATCGGCGTGCCCATTAAAGTAATCTGTAGCCAAACAACACGGATCAATAAACCAGGGAACAGTCACAATGTCAGAAGGACACGAATTTACAGAGCGTACATGATTTAATGTACTGCACATACTGAAATAAGCAATGTGTAAGGCCCATTAGCAATAATGTTAGCAATATTCATAAATAGTAAGCAAGACAAAAGAATAAAAGAAGCTATTACCTTTTGGATGGCCCCCTTAAAGCCATCTTTAAGAGATGCCACTCTGGCCAGCTTACGGAAATCTGGAGCTCCACCCACATACAGGGACTCCTTCAGGTTGAGATCTGTGTGCTGATTCTGTAGAATGAAAAGCAGGATGAGAACCCACAACACTGATACTATTAATAATACAGTACTTAACCCTCTAACAGCTAATATCATATTTATAATATGCCATGCCATATTATCCATATAAAATATACTGTCATGGCTGAATGGGCATTACTACCAAAGTATAGGGCGTCAATGGAAACGAGGTTGGTTTGCCTCAACCAATTTATTGATTCAGCTTTCATATTTGATCCTTAGCCACATCAATGCAACTGATGAATTACAAAACATAATTGATTTTTTAGTACAGCTCAATAGCAAATTATTCAGACTCTACAAACAAGACGGGGGAAAAAGGAGAGAAAAAAGAGGGGGAAAAGGCACAAAGAGAATCGTAGTGATTGAAATGAAAACGACAGATATGGTTGGTGTTTTAATGACAGAGTATAATGGATGTGTGAATATTCCTCTGAACTGTCAAATCCTTAATAAGGTTACCGTTTGAACCACGGATGACCATCAAATCATTCTTCAACTAGCATGAAAATTGCTTCAAATACAGTGAGATGTTTTTTCTCTCTTTCAAACGCTACACATGTACAGAATTAAAGGATCTTTATTTTATGTAGGGCAATGATTGCTTGAGGGGAAAAACCAAGTTAATTGCTGTAAAAAAAAAAAAAAGAGGGCAAGATGGAACGTGCTGTGTCCAGCTCTTATCCAAGCATAAGAAAAGTGCAGAGAGAGGCTGAGTCTTGAAAAGGCCTGGCTATGGACCTGAAGGCCTGGCCAAACTAGAGACTGGGCCAAGCCAGCACAGCCAGGGCTGTTGGAGCACAGCTGGGTGTGATGTGGGCTGAGCCAGGTTTAGTGAGACATCCTGGCACGAAGCGGCCATGCACCGGAGAAGACGCTTTCACTTTCTCTGTCTCTCTCTCTCTCTCTCTCTCTCTCTCCTGGAATGTGTTCACTGTCTGACTGAGGTTGTTTCAAGGCAAGTTTCTCTGAGGAAGAAAAACCCAAACAGAACAAAAGAACAAAGTTTGGCTTTCAAGTACACAGTCCCCCTCCCTCTCAATCTCTCTTTCTAGCTTCCCCTCTCTTCCTCCCTCCCTCCTCCTCCACCTCTGCTATTTAACTGTCTCCTTGCACTGTGAGCCTGTTTAATGGCCCTCCCACGCAAAACTAATTAAGACGTTTCATTGTTGTAGGAAGGCTTTTGAAATAATGGTGGTCAAATGATAACTCTCTCCCTCACCGCCCCCATACCAGCTGGCTTGAGGCGAGAGCCAAACCAAGTATTCAACCGTCTCCCCTCTCTCTCTCTCTCTCTCTCTCTCTCTTTCTCTCTTTCTCTCTTTCTCTCCAGCATATGGAATGGTGTGAAAGCAGAGCTCTCCCATCACTCTGCTCCTCAGCCTGCTTTTTGTCGAATGGAGAATGGACCTGAGATGAACAGCGAGCTACTTGATGGGGCTGCCGGAGAGTATGAGGATGTTCGAGTGGGTGACCAGGCTTTAGTCATTACCTTGCGTGATTTCTGATATCCAGACAGCGCACAAAAAAATAACACAAGGGGGGAAAGGAAGAAAACAAACTGTTACCAGAGAAGAAAAACAGAATGTCAGTACTAATAGAACTCCATGCAAACATAAGCCGTAGGACCAAAATACCCCACATCCACAACAAGGGAAACATCAGGAAGGACATAAAAACCAAAAGAAGGACTTCAAAATAAACATTCAGAAGGAATTAGAAAATTCTGAATATGTTTTGCACTAGTGCACCCACACACTGTTTATATTTGCTTCGTGACATGGTGGTGTAGTTAGAGCTCTTTCGGTAGAGCTGGCGAGGCAGTGGAGACTTCTGTAGGAAAATATTTCTCCTGGGGTCTGCCTTTCATAACAAGCCCCTTCTGCTCTCTTTGCCCCATTTTTTTTACTCCATCATCCTCTTCCTTTAATAAGATTTTCTATCCTCTGCTGCTGGAACCAAGCACAATTACTATATGTAGGACACTTAATAAAAAAGAGAGCCATATCATTTTACCTACACACTGAGTATAAGGATCTAATCAGAAATTACACTGTTTAGTGTAATTGGAGAAAATGGACAAGTGTTCAAACTATTACACCGCTTCCATTTTTATGTGGCTCTCTTCCACTTCTGGTTTGAAGTTTTCTGAGCACAAGTTAAAAAAAAAAAAACTACAACAAGGGAAAAAAGAAAAAAAACTCAGGAAGCGGTTTGTGTGGGCTAACATGAGTGGGTGCACAATTGCGTGCGGGAGGTGCAGCAAAACAGTCACAATATTTGAGCCATTTACACAGAAAAAGCATGTACAAAAGACAAACAAGATCGACGGGCGCTGCGGGAACACTTTTAAAGCTTCACACACATGCGCCGCATAGCCTACAAACCCAACTCCACAAGATGCACTCAGCAGAACATGAATTTCTGATTAGCCATAAAACTACACACATAGCGAGGAGACAAAATTGGCCCCAGATTACCCAGTTTACCCAAATTATCAATAAATGTTGAGAAGGTGTTGAGCTGCATAAACACAGTCCACAGCTCTGTGGTAATGTGGGGCCAAGGCTGCCCTCGTTTGGCTCAGCTGCTTCATCACAGACAAAGCTGGAGTCAGCATGGTCAGTGCTCTTACCGGAGCCTCTCCGCTGACCTCTTCTCTGCCATTAATGGTGATTTTTCCCTTACGGTTCGCCCTCTCCAGGTTCACAGTGTTCCACACATTGAGCTTAAGCTTTTCTTTACTCCTGTTGTCGCAAGAAAATGCACGCATACATATAAATGCATCAGTTAGTGCACAAATTATGCAGAGCTCTTATCTCTCACAGCAATGTTGTTGTCATAGATGCAAGAGGAAGAAACACGACCACTCACAACATATAAAAATAAGAAGATAAGCACAAAAGGTGAGAGAGAACTGACTCTGCCTACCTAATGACAGCTGGCCCTTTTCCCAGATCATATCTAAACTCTAGGATGCCATCATTCAATGCAAGAGAGATGAAATCGCCCTTGCCATCTGTCTTCTGACCGTTGTAGAAGATCATGCCATTTGAGTCATTAGCCAGCAGGACCACAGTCATGATGACCTTTTGCCTGCCGATAAATCATACCATCATCCCATTAGAGATCAGATTAGGCTAATGTACATCATGGCTAACCATATTACTTGGATTCTGGAGTGACAGATGGCTGTTACGTGTAAAACCGTTTTAAAAAAAGTGTAAATAATTACCTCAGATCATGGCCATATAAATGGAGACCCTTTAACTCGAGATAGGAGTCACCACTGAAGAATGGAATGTAGGCTCCCTTCTTGTCTGATACTGAGAAAGAAGGAAAAATTGAAATACAGTGTCTTGGTGACAGCCAGTACATCATGTTAGGTGAAAATGGTTTTAGCAATTTGCATCCAACATATACACACACAGACGCACAAGCTTAGTCCTGCAAATTAGAGCAGGCTTGCATTCAGCACATTAAAGCCTTTCATTGCTAATTACATTGGATTCGAAAAAGGCTCGTTTTGGATGGGGATGGAATACAGAGATTAAAAAGCTAATTAGGTATTGTTTAAAACATTTGCTGACTGTTGTACACGGGAGCACAAAAAAACCCTGCAGAACCAATGAGGAAGTGTGAAGTCAAAGCCCTTTTAGAGGAATCAGCACCAGGAGTGCAGAGAAAGGTGAAGCAGGAGTGATGTTTTCTCATCGGCAGAGCCCCATGAAGCGCCCTCTGCTGGGCCGAGCCCCACACAGCTCTCTGAATCAGCCGCAGGCAACTAAGCACAGCTGGACACCAGTGTAAAAAACTGCGCTCCTAACAAAATAGCTCCAAAACACAGCCTGAGCCAAAGCCCAGACAGGCCCAGACTGGTGTTTGAGGCAAACTACTGTGAGAGTCTGCGCTCCGAACACGAACATATTTTCAAATGACAACAGGCCGAGGTTGCATCACAAGCCTCTTGTCATCAACATCATCCTGCGGCATGCTTTTCACACAGGGGCCACTCGGTTATTATAGAGAGGGCTTTTGTCACACATCCCCACCTCCTCTGTTTCTCCCTTGCTCTAGCTTATTCACTCACTCCTGCACTTGAGAGTGCCTTATCTCACTGCGCCTTTCTCCCCAGACACTTTGCCCAACTGAGTCCCCATTAATCACGACGTGCGGCTGACTGATACAATTACTCATCTCATTGATTTAAGCGATAAAAATAAGTACACTTTATGTGATGGACGCGTTCAACTCATTGATTTTGGTTCACCTCAATTTATTTTAATCACTTGCTAATGAAGACCTGCTTGGTCAAAGGGATACTCTGTGTTAAATAACCTGTGCGTGCGTGTGTGTGTGTACATGCGCATGTAGCCATCCACTATCCGCCCCTCAAATTGCCTTTGAGACAGTTTTAACAAGAGAGAAGAAACACTAAAGCAGCAAAGACTAAAATTGTTACTTGTAGTAACCAAGTCTCAACTCTGCTGCCCCTCTAATGGCACCTCTCTGAAAAGGTGGAGAGCTCAAAAACACACAACTCACAGTGTAGTCACACACACCATTGGTGAAGTACCAATGGTGTGTGTGTGTGTGACTACACTGTGACTACATAAAGCCTTCCTATCACTCAGGCACCCATCAGAGAGGCAGCGTCAAACTGTGGTGGCTCACATTTTAACTCTATAAAATGCTCTTTTTTCTTCAATCATTTTCAAAACAAACAACAGAGTCTGCCTGAAGTTTTGTCAATAAAAAAATCAATACGAAAGTTTCTGAAGAAAGGTAGGTAGGTACGTTTTCTGCAGTGCTTGCCCTCACGGCCCATGGGACACTCGCATTTGTACCCTCCCTCTGGAAGCACGTGGCACTGAGCCGAAGGGTGGCACAGGTTCGGCTCGCAAGGATTGTGGGCATCGGCGCAAGTCGGACCTGTAGAGAAAAATCAATACAAAACCAAAACGTAAAAAGGGTGAGAGGCAGTTACCTTCCATCCACCCTTGTGCTTCTAACAACACAGTAAAATCCTATTGCTGGCTGTTACCGAGGCCTACCACTTGTATAGAGCCAGGGCGAGGATTTACACTGTAATAGAGGTCATTTTCTAATAGGATTTAGAAATATTACAACTCCAGATTAAGCTCTGCATCACCAAGACCCACTCATGCACTTTTCTTGGCTGGAGAAGTGAAAATTGCTCATGGTTGGCGTTTTTTGGCCTGCGCCGGCGACTCATCAGCCTATTCCTACCATTTTTTAGTAGAGCACGCCGTGGGCAGGCGTCATGATGGAATGCAAACTCTTGCTGGCAACAAGTAGCTCCATCATGAGCAAAGATCCCTTCATCTCACGCCCCTGCTTTTTAAACATGAAAGTTTAGCCCTCATATTTATCCCTCTGGCCACCTTCTTTCTATATACACTTACTTCAAAGGGCTTTTATTTCTCTTCACTCCAGCCTTACCTCGCATCGTGTGGCCCAGAAACCAAGTGTGCGATATTGATCTGAATTACTGACGGTCGTTCAATAAATTTGGCGAGCAGAACAACACAGCAATTTACTGCAGCCAATATGTCTTAAGCCTGGAGTAGCTGCGAGGATGAAAAAAAAAAAAAAAAACCTTCGATGTTAACAAAGAGAATAATGTAGCGTGCGCTTGGTGGCTGTTATCACAGTTCAGGCCTCTGTTTTATCTCTCCGGTCGTAGATCACAGAGGTGCAGCTTGCTGCAGTATGTGCCGACTGGAATCAGCCACACTATCTGCTATTTTCCTTTGCTGCCTTTTCTTCAAGGCCCTTAGTGGTGAACTACTGGACCGTGATGATTCTGAGAACACACTAGGGCAAAGGCCATGGAATATCAGCAACAGCTCTGTAAGCTTTCAGATGCCAAAGAAGCAAAGCTCGCCAACAGGCCAATTACCCACTTTGGTTTCTTTAGGGGAAGGCACAGAAAGTGGCACAGAAAAGCAAGCACACATTGATTACTCCAATAATCACAATAGACCTGCTTTGGGGGCATAAAATTGGGATATAATTTGAGCCACATATTTAGCTTATTAGTGCTGATATGTTTGGACTATACACTGAAGTGAGGTTATGAGAAATAAAGTATTCACCAATTGCCTGTGCTGACTTCCTAATGCAGACCATGGTGAGCAGCATGTCCTTATTTTCCTTGGCATTATTCTTTCTACATATATCTCTTGTGCCCTTTAAAGAAGGAGGTAAACACTCATCCATCTTAACGTATCCTCGCTGATTACACATACACTCCTCTGTTCTGCCTCATCTTTCATCCATGGGGAGCAGCTGCTGGACTTACATTCAAGATCACTATCCAGATCTAATTGTAAACGAGCCCGGTTACTCATCACGTAGACCTCGTTCCGAAAGGTGGCTGAGTCAGAGCTCTGCGCTGATGGAAAGGGGGATAAAAAAAAACGAAAGAAAAAACAAAATGGTGAACTCACCAGAGAAACCATTGACACACTTGCAGTGGAACATCTCAGCTCCCTTGACCTGACAGGAGGCTCCGTTCTTGCAGGGGTTGGGCAGACACGGATTGTTTCCGCATTCGCCAACAGCTGTGCCGTACAGAACCTTGTCCCCGTTCTCCTGCAGGTTGTACACCATGTTGTTGACATCCAGTAGGCGTATGCAGCCAACTAAACCGGTGGAGATTGAGGTCCTCTCCTTCACACTAAAAAAATAATCATGAGCACATATTTACCCTGCAGCACATAAATTACATTGAAGGTATTAATATAATGAAATGTATTTATATCAATTTTGGGCAAACAATATATGAATAACAGCCCAATTTATTTCACTGTATGTACAATCAAGTCCACGAGAGCTGCAAAGAAAGATTAGCAGCATTTTTGCAATGACTGATGCTTTTCGCTCTTTTTGTTTAGCCCCATTAAGTCTGTCTATCTGCTAGATTTTGGCAGGTAAATCAGAGAGTCTCAACCAGTCAATACTTTCATTAATTCATTAGTCTGCATTTCATTTCATTCCTTCTTTATTCTTTCATTCTTAATTGAGAAGCTGATTCTATCTGGCTAGGTTTTAATAGCAGCAGAGAAACCAAAGCAGCAGCTCTTACTCCTGGATCATCTCTTCAGGCACCCCACCAAGGAAGAGGTCTGTGTCCAGGTTGAGTCCATCGGTGCCTGTTGGGCTCTGGCCCTCAACAGGCGTCTCATTATCCACAATCAGTGCAGCATTGCGCCTGTTCCGATTCACCACTAAGTGATGCCAGTGACCAGGTTTCACTGTAACACTGCTGACCACCGAGCAGGTGCCAGAACCGGTGTTGAACCTGAGAGAGGAGACATGGGTTAGCTGAAGGTTCTTAGATCAGATAGGTAAGTTCTGTAATAGGTTTTTGAGAAATGCTCAGTGACTATCTTTACAACCAGATTTTTTTATTAATCCATAATTCCGATTGTGGATTCATTATGAATTGTTTATTGTTTATTGTAAACTTAGCAATCTGTTAAAAAATCGCTTTTTACATCAACGTTACACGTAATCTGAACCAAATGTTTGTTTGTTTTTTTAGTCAGTCATTTTCATTGTACAGATGCTGAGCCACTGATTAATTCAATGACATAACAACAAGAAACTTGTGAGTCCTGAGTCCCGAAGGCGGCTTGCCGACCCGACCCGGAGGTCGGCAGGGACTGGCTGAGGAAAGGGAGCGTCTCCTGCGTACGAAGCTTTGAGGCGTAAAATCTTAATCAAGGATTTTTATAATCGTTTCAGCACTAGTTTCTAACAAGTCGTAAGTCTAACATGCCAGTCTCTGCAAAACATCCTCCAAGTGTACTTATTGACCAGAAGTCAAGAAATATTGGTTACTTAATATTAGGTAGAGAAGCCCACCCCCATCCAACTTCTCAATTCTAAAATCTTTTTCAATTTGTAACAGAATTTGAACTTTGCTTCACCACTGGACCAGTTTTTTGCTCAATGTGCGTCATGACTCAAAAGCACGTATATTTAATGATTCCAATAAAAATCGAAAGTTTACGTGGTGATTATTAAATGGATTACCCACCTCGTTCGATCAGATTTTCTTCGAATTTCACTCAATTGGTTTACTCTATTCTAATTTAGATTTATACATAAGATTTTTATTCGGATTCATCCATCAATTTGATTATTATTGGATTATTAGGCCGCATGTAAATGTAGCTAGGGATCTACCTGAGCTCCACCTTTCCTCCCACCAAAGCCAGTGAGAGGAAGTCCTTCTTGCCATTCTGGCCATTATAGAGGAGTATACCCGTCGTGTCTGAGGCTCTGAACTCCATGGCAATACGCACGGTGTGGTAGGCTCTCATGGTTTGGAAGGCCAGGTAAGATTTGCCGCCAAAGGATGGAATGTAATACTTTATCACTGAGGAAAAGAGAAGGTAGAGTTGAGATAAACTAGGTTATCAGAGTGTCTCAAGCAGGACTTCAGCACTTCCAGTACTGCAATGGCCTGCTCTCTGCTGATAAAGTAAGAAAAAAACATCACTGGCTATGAGTCATCCAAATATAGTATACAAATCCATGTCTGTGGTGTGGGTAACGGTTATGTGTTGCTCTAGTTGGTCCAAAGGCAAAGATAAAGTTGCTGAGACAGTAATTATTTCAATGGCAGTTGCTCTGTAATCTCTTGGGAGTACTTGGAGTTAGCCTTGTACATTACAGACAGAGTTTTCCTTTTGATCTGGCATTTATCATCAGCACCTTTGTCTCGGGAGAATGTCTGGCTGATGAAGTATTCTTTCTTCATCACTCTTTAATGGACTGACTGATCAGGGGGAGAGATTGGTGCTGCATACAAGCCTTCAATTATTTTTTCTCAGTGCACAGCCTTTTTACATGAGCTAATGCTCATTAAAGCAATTAGTGTCAATTATAATCTGATGCAGCTGTGAGGGATAGTTTCTTACTTCAAGAAATGAGCTACAAATCCTAAAGCGCCACAGCGGGACTGCAATTTTTGGACCATGATTGTACTATTCTCTCCATGTGAGGGATTCATTAAACAGTCTTTAGCAATTCTATGATGAACATCATATTGTGATTCCAAGAGATGTGCTACCTCTAAATTCCTACAAAAGCACTGCATTCTCCACAAAAAAACCCCTCACAAATAACATTCTGTTCATAAGGAATAATGGTGCATCTCACCTTTCTCACACACAGCTCCGCCTCTTCCAGCAGGACAGGTGCAGATAAAGTCATCTCCGTTCTCCTCGCATGTGCCTCCATGGCCGCAAGGTTGCGAGTTACATGGCCCCTGCGGCTTGCCGTGCTTTAACAAGGGCCTGGTCTGGAAGGGCACGATGGTGGTGGTGCTGGTGGTAGTGGTTGTGGTGGTGATGGACGCGGTGGTGCCGGGTTGTGAAGGAGTGCTGGTGATCGAAGCGGCTGTGGTGGTTCTGCGGGTGGTGTAGGGCCATCCGGTGGTGGTTGGCCAGCGTGTTGTGACGGAGGCAGTAGTAGGGGGCATAGTGCTGGTTGTGGTGGTGACAGTGATAGTGGGGGTGACGGTGGCTACCATGGTAGCAGTGGTGGTGAAGAATGGAAGGACTGAGAGACCTGAGACAGCCAAGGAGAGAGAAAGAGGTAGATTGGTCATGTATTATTTTAGTTCTATATGAGCTCTTGCATATAATGATAGAAAAGAGACAAAGCGTGAGCAATATTTTAGTGATGATTATATATTTGATGTAGCCCTGAACGTGCAATTTAAAAACATTAAAAAAATATGTTTTTTAGTGCCCAATAAACTACTAAAATGGACACTAAAATGAAGGAAAATCTCTACATCTTTACCCTCATGAAAAATTACAGGAATTGTAAATATAAATTACAGACGGAGCCTCTGACCCCAGCTTCCTACCCAAGCTAGGATATGCAAATAAAAGAATCATCACTGTACTGTTTTTGTACTTGTATATGTGACAATAGAGGCATTCTGGAATTCTATTTAAATAAAATGTATTGGTTTAAATAGTGAATTTTGTTCAAATGTGAATTTAACCGTGTGTTAACAAATTAAACTCAAATGCCAATCTATGTCATTGGAATCAGCCATCTAAGAGAAATTAAATTAAGAAATCCTGTTTTTGAGTGCAGGGGTACTTTAATAGTTGAAACACTTACCGTAATCAGTGAAACGGATATATTCTTCCTCAGGTTGTTTCACTACAATGCCAGGTTCTTTAGACGCCTTAAGCTGTTTCAGCAATGCGGTCCCAACATCCTCTACTGTAAACCTGGTGTCTGCAGCACAAGGCCATGACCCGATGGAAACAGGACAAAATAGAGGGACATTAGATATTCCACACATTACACACAGCATGTAATAGGCCCGAGGGAGTGGACGTCCTCCGAGCGGCGTACGTTTCAGGGACGGTTGGATGAAGGGCTGTCATAACACTGCCACAGATGGCCCTCTTACCGGCCACTGCAGACTGCCTTTATGATAGGCTCTTGTGCTGGAATAAAAGACGCTGAATGAGGCCAATAAAAGGGAAATGCGGGAGAACATGAGTTTTTTTCCCCTCCAGTAGTGAAAGGTGCTTGCAGGAGTTTAATGACACAGAGACTGAATTGATGAGCTCCATGAGCCCCGGGTTTAAAAGAAAATCACCTTGCAGCAAGCAATATCGCCGGTCACTAAACAACCCAACCCAACCCAAGACTAAAGCAGTGCATTCTTTCACACATGCTAAACACCTTATTTTGCTCAACTGAATTATATATCCTCTAATACACAAGAGAGTTTTTATGTGGGGTTTTTTTTTCCGTTCTTGCCAAAGGCACACTTTTAAAGGAGCACTAACTCTGGGAATTTTGATGTGCTTGGAGTAGAAGAGATGCATGCACAGCTTAGGATGATAAGAGGCACTTCACAAATAACACAGAACTAGCTCTGTAAAAGAAAAAAGAAAAAAAAAAGGCTAAGGGAGAGAGAAAAGAAGACGAGTCACTATAGAAACAGATGGTATAATTAAAACCACAGAGGGCACACTGGGTAAACATTTTGTAGCTGCTTCACGCAGACCTCTTCACAGCATAGACATGTGCACCCCCAGTCAGCTCAAGTTGCACATCTAATTTTCGCAACAGAAAACGACAGTTTGACTTCAAAAGCTGAATGTTGATGTTTTGAATAAAAGTTGAGCTGCTTATCTAATTAAAGAAGATGCTTCCAAACTCTGCTGCAATCAGCGGAAACAATTGGAAACAATTGCTGTCTGCTAAAGCAGCTGAAAAAGCTTCGGCATGTCTAGGTATTCATGTTGCAAATGTGTTCCATCTGAGTAATGGTAAAGTGTAACTTAAGTGACATTCATTCCCATAACATAAAAGGTCTATGGCTATAATAGCTATAGGTTTAACTACAAAAATTAAACAAGCTTACTTGATCTATGGGCGACATTACCTGGGTCAAAGTGGCCCTCTACAATGGCCATGATGGAGTTGCTGGGAGCCAGATTCTTCACTCGGACACTCTGGAAGTCCTTCTGCACGTCAGACTTCCGGAACAACTCATTTAGCTACGGAAAAGTGAAAAAGAAGGAAATGTCCACAGCACAGTCAATAAAAGGTGTCTATTTCTTATGGAGCGCACATTTCTCCTACTGGATGAGAAAGTGTGTCACTGGAAAATTGTACAAAACTGCACTGGGTCTGGGTGCACAAACTGACATTTAAAGGAAGCACAAAAGTAATTACACGAACACATTTCGGAGGGAGCAGTAAATGTCATGTTACTAACATCGCCCGTTCAGAATTGTTCGGCTTCCATCGCAGAATGTTGTAGGTGCATGTTGTTTCCATCGCCATGGAACTGCTACTCTAAGAGTTGGTAAACATTTGACTCTCCATCTATGCATGAGGCTGAAATGCATAACTAAAGCATGCTGACCACAGTTCATTTACCCTGAACGGGGGGAAATGAAAAATGGATTCCAATTTAGTCTGTACTAAATGAAATGGTGCAAATTTCTTCCCCAGCCTGCCTCAAGAGCCCTTCATTGTGTGTGCCCTTGTTGTTACAGTGCCTCTGCAGGTGGCCGTTCCAGTATCTTATTAAGACATTCTCTCGTATATGAATCATCCTAAAAACTTTGTAAATGTTTATTGACTGCCCAACAACTGCCATTAGGCTTTGATTATAAATGAATTTCGAGTAAACAGGTTTTCAGCTCTTTACTCAGTACAGGGAAACATGTCAAAATTCTGGTTTGTGGTTCATGTTGTACAAATATGATGGACAGAGATTGGGTTGAAAAACGCTGGAGTAGTCCTCTATTCAGTTGTAGTGATACTCACAGCGCTCTCAATGCTGCGAGCTGTCTCACCGAACAGCTCTGACTTGGGGTCATCCATCTCTGGCGTGTAGAAGACCTCCTGACCCTCTACCTGGTCCAGGTGCAGGTAGCCATTAAAGCGCATAGTGGCTGTGTGGAAAGGGTAGACAAGCACATATTTATAAGCTTGGATTTAAATAGCCTTGCATATAGCGTCACCCTACTGCCAGAGTTACACAGTGGTGGTTGGTACAGTGCCAGTCTGCGAGTTAGTGATGAGGCTGCTTTGGAGTTAGTCAGGGGTGTGTGTTGGGTCCACTGTTGGTGTGAGGGGAATCGGGTGAGGCACTTCCTGCAGTGAGAGTGGAGGTATAGGGAGTGGACAACATGGACAACAGTGACAGTACAGGGGGGTGGAGAAGATGAATGGAAGTTTACCAAACCGAGTCTCTTCCCAATACTTGGCAGAGGCATGGAGGACTGAGTAGAAAAAATTTGTTAGACAGCAACACTGACATACACACACAAACAGCACATCACAGATATTAGTTTAAATTAAAGAGACTTAAAAATGCCCCAGCTCTTTTGTCTAAGGAGTTTCTTTATGGAGGTCATTGCTAAGGTTATTGCAGTTATACCTCAGCACACAGGTGATGGTAGTAAGTGAAAACAGGAAAGCCTAGTCATTGAGTGCTACAGAGGGAAATAAATAATAAATGACCCCAGCATAGCCTCTGAAGGAGAAGCGGGACTGGGCGCGATGCTGTGTTCTGTGTTCTGCGTAGTGCGTAATCAGCTGAACAAATTGGCCAAATCAATCATGCTTGCTGGGCTCCAGCCTGGCTCAGACTGGGAAGAGCACCTGCATGATTATTGTGAAAGATAGCTGAAATTGTCTCCCAATCCCAGGGACGTGTGAGTGACAGAAGCAGGTTAAAATTGCATGATAAGCGGCTTTTTGGGCCCAGACACACATTACTTCCTATCTGATAGGAATTTTGGGGAGAAAAAAAAGAACAAATTGGTTTTGCTAATGAATTGATCAGATTGTAAATGTGTAACATTTTAGGACAGGTGTTTCCTCACAGTGTTGGAACTGTCAGCCAGCACTAAGGGATGGGGAGGCTTGAATTAAAAAGCTAAATTCGCCGCCACATCCCATTTTGGGTCATCATTCGTAATTTCCTGCACACTGCATATTAAAGCTGACAGCGCCTTTTTATTATAAGTACAGTGGGTGCAGTTATAACAGTGTTAAATTCCAGGCAGAGTTTAATTCAATTTACACCGGCTCTGTAAACTAATACCTAACCCAATAACTTTTTTGACAGTGCCACTGGACCGGGATCTCATTATTTAAACATCACTGCATCCGTCATAACCAAGTTAAACCACTGATCAGTCTGGCAGGTCTCTCCATTCATGCAAGAGCACTGCCTGGACGGAGGTAGCATTAATAACATGGCTATCAAACAGCAGCGGCTAACCGTTTGTTACACCCACTCCTTTTGGTCTGACATGCTGAGGAGTGCAGAGTTATCGTGTACTGAAGGCTTGAGAGAAAATGCTGTCAGCTAAGCCTGAACAAACTGGACATTATCCTCTTCACTTACGGTTACGGTGACATGTTATCGATACATGGCATGGAGTTAAAAGACCTCCATGTTGATGGATATGAGGGGAAATGCTAACACTTGACCCGCTGTTTCCATACGCAGAACACAAAACATCTACCTGCTTCTTTCTGCCTACTAAGTATTGATTGCTCCCTACTACTCCCTACTAATTTCCTTGGGTATATCCATATAACAGATGGGACTGATGTTGAAAGTAATAAGAAGTGTGTGTTGGTGTGTTTGGTTGTGATCTATAGCCTGTTAAAGCGCATTGTGTGGAAGTGGTTTTTAACCGTCCACACACCAGAGAAGCTCCTGCCACAGTGAATCAGCATCCACACGGCAGGGCTGATCTAGATTGTGCCCACAGGCTGTGGTTTCTCTGCTCATGACCTCCATCTCCATCTTCAATTCTCGACACTGAGAGACAGCTTTGCTGCCAGTTTGGTACCATATCTAATAACGGCGCTTTTTCAACTAACAGCACAGCTCGGCACGGCCCGATAACAAATCCGGACGCACGTTCGACAATACGCCCGTAGGACACTACATAGGGTGAACAGCTCCATTGTGTTATACTCTATGTAGGACAAAGTGAATAGGAAGTCATTTGGGATTTGCCCTAACTAGAAGATAATGGATTTTACATGGATCACGGATAAGGAATGTAAAATCAAGCAAAACAGCGCAAAGAAAACATTACTGTGGGTAAATTAATAAAAATATAAAATAAACTTTGGCACACAGCTACTACATTACGACCGAAGATTTTTGTGCCAGTAGAGAAGGGACTCTGGTCAAAGACATTATAAGGACGATTCTGTGATGACTGCGCCTGTACTATTTTTAGCTCCACCCGTATGTTCCGGCTTGGCTCGGATGGTACCTGGGCAAGAGGGGTAACCAAATTCAGCATGGGTACTTAGGTATGGCATGGTTCGCGTGGTGGTGGAAATAGCAACAAAATGCGGGATCACGGGTAATTTGTCGAGCCGAGCCGTGCTGTGCCGCACTATCTGGTGGAAAAGTGCTATAACACATATAGGAGGAGAACAGACCCAAGAACATGGAGGAGACAGGAAGAATGTGAAGATTATCTGCATGGAGGGTACTTACATGGGCAGTTCGTGCCATCAGGGGTGATGGCGATGGTTTTGCCATCGGGGCAGCAGCCAAAAGGGGTGTTGTCGCAGGAGGAGCGAACTTCGCCTGTGGGAAGAGTGGTGGCTGCTACAGTGGGACCTGCAATAAGATATGGTCTGTGTCCATCTTTAGCAGAACATTTGACAGCAGTCCATTTCCCCATGTCCTTCATAAAAAACGGACTCGAGAAATCTTCATGAGTGAAAGCAACTTGCTAGAACTGCTGTTTTAAGGTTTCTAAAGGTTTGAGAGACAAGGGAGGCGACTCTTCAGAATTGGGCCTGGTTATCTGTGCAGCGTCTTGGCTAGGCTGTCAAATAACTGATTTGACGGCGTGATTAGAATCTGAGATGAAGTGAAAAATCAGCTGAGGTGGATGCAGAGATGTAGTTTTTATCTAGGTAGTTCACTTTCTTCAGATGCTATTTATTATTAAAATTCTCAAGGAGTTGTCATCACAATATTGGTGTCAAACCACATTGAGAATTATGAGGTCTAGAAATAATGACGGAGACAAAAAACGTAGTCATTGATTAGAGGTCAAAGTAAAACTTATTTAATACATTTTTTATCTTGTTTGGCTTGTAAATGTAGTTCGTTTTGGTAGAACGCTGACAATTACTTGTCTCAAGCCTGGTGGCTACAGCTGCAGGCCCACATCTACAGTATGTGGCACAGATTACTCCTGATGGGTTGAGGAAAAACAACTCCCTCTCACCCAAACAAGCCATAAAGCTGTCAGCTGGGAGATGTTCAAGGACTCTGTGAGCATGAGTGAGGCGGTGAGAGAGAAAAAGCACAAGAACGAGTGGTGGAAAATGACATTTGGCGCGAAGCAGGAGAGTGTCCCTGGGCTTTTGTTCGACACTGTTTTGTAGAGATTTATGAGCACATCAACCCTCACGATGCCTGCTTCTGCCTCCTGGGCTACTGGACCTCAGGGAGGCTTGGAGGAGTCATCAAGCGACACCAACATACTCTCCCAGGTGAGACGGCATGTCAAAAATGTTAAATTAAAATTGAATTAATTTGAATTGACCTTTGTTTATTGCATTCCGATTTATGAGTATAATTTTTTTTTACATTTTTTATTATTATCTGATTATTAGGCTGCATATTATGAGGGGAAGATCTTTGAACCTTGTCACACTCTCTTTCATTAGTTCAGGTAGTTAAACCACACTATTAGTTGACTTGGGGTCAGGGAGCTATCGAGGGCTTTAAAAAAAAAAAACTGAAAGTGGTTTGCGGGGCACAGAGGACTCAAAAACAGCAAACGGATTACGGGCTTTGTTAAAGAGAGCCAACGCGCAGTCCCCCAGATACAGGTTGTAATTTTCATACCGTGTTTTGCATTCAAATGTTTAGTCATGGTCCCTGTAAGCTGCTCTCTGTCAACATCTTTTGTAGGCAGTACAAAAGTCCACAGTCACGGAGAGGCAGTTGGTGCCTGGGCTGCATTTTAAACACGCTTTCATTGACTATTTTAAGGGTAGGCTGTAATTTAAGTTAAATTATTTTAATGGTTCCAAATTAAAACAGTTTGGGGTCAGGCATCAAAACGAATAAAGTTATTTTAAATTATGCTCAGATAAGGCTGAATTTATAGCATATGTACTATGTACCCTCCTGAATTTCATCATCCTGTTTCACTGTATCCATAATATCCGTATCATATAGTATCCATAAATCCCACCCCTTGTTTCCACTGCAGGATTATGGGAAATGTAGTGAGAGGTCAGTATTACCGACAGGCTCGTCTCCGCTCGCCTCCACTGCGCTACCCTCCGTGTCGTCATCCCCACTGGGCTCCCCACTGCCTGAGTCCTCAAAGCCAGGGCCGGAGAAGGGGTGTGGGGAGCGGGGTGGATGGTGAGGAGTGGTTGGGGGGCTGTGGGTGGGGAAAGGCGTGGATGACTCCTGGGCCGGAGGCATAACTTCCAATCTAGAGCTGTTGTCCTCCAGGTCGTAGTCGAATGGAGTGGTGGTGAGGCCATGGTGTGTCGGGGTGACCTTGACGAGTGCAGTGGGAGTGGCATGTGGAGTGATCGCCAGGGGGGTGGGCTTGACCCCCGGCTCAGAGATGGATTCTGGGAGAAAGCAGGAATGGATTGATGGGTAAGCAAAGATGGGAATGCTTCTGTAGGCCCACATTGCTCTCCTATGCTAATTTTTTTCCCTATTCTATTTTTTCCTTCTTTTTTTTTTTTTGGTTGAGTGCTCAGAACGGCTCCCTGCAGGGACCTAATACTGAGCTCCATCGTGAATGCCTCACAGATTACTATTGAAATCAGCTGGATGGAAAAATCTATGAATAAACCCACTCCCACCTGCGAAAAAGCATCATGTTTCAATCAGGTCATTTAGGCTTCATTAAATCCAAACACCTGAACTCTCTCCAGAATGGCTTTCAAACGCTGCCAGAGAGTAAGAGAGCCAAAACCTGGCCTTATTCAGACATTCAGCAAATGTACTAGGCACTGACAAGACAATGCCATACTGACTGTCTCATGTGGTTCTTGCTGTTTCCAAGTTATTAACTAAGGATTTGGAAACAGATTCTACCTTGTCTAATCAATATTGTCACTACATCACATCAAAATATGTAGCCATGCTGACACACATCTAGCCAGATAGCAGATGATTCTGGGCCAAGAAATGGTTGTGTTTAAGCACATGAAGGTAAGAAGACACATTAAGGTTTTCACAGTGGAATTTGGGCTAAAATTGGCCATAATGCAACCAACCATTCTGGTCCATCGTGACAGAGATATGGTACGGCATCTGGCCATCACTCATTTGTTATCTCGGTAAGTGTCTTTGATAATGGCTTTGACTTTGGATGATTTCAACTGTTAGTGAGTTGTGGCAAGTCATTTAAAACCCAACTCCACAGCACCCCTTCTGGCATTGTAGAAGGTGGCAGTTTAATTAAAGCAGTCAGGCTGTTAGGCATACTCTAAAAAGCCAGGAGCAGGGTTGCTGAACAGTATTTGCCCCATTAGGCCAGCGTACCACAAGTGCAAAAAAGAAAATTACACATTGAAGCGACTCTTTGATGCTTTTTCCTATAAAATTCAGCAAAGGCATGAGCGCTCCTGAACAGAACATAATGAAGGGCTTGTTCGTTACTGGCTTATACTTGACTGCACAGTGCAGCTGGGCTGTGTGCTAGAATGTGCATGTATATGTGTGAAAAGGAGTGTGTGTCTGCGGACATGAATTATATATACTGCAAAAGTTGCCGTACTGTAGGGTTGCTTTAATCACAGACATCTTGAGTGCCTAGTGATAAATGATTGATATAAATGGGGCAGAAATTCGGGGTTTAGCTCAGGCTTCAAAGCCAACACATACTCCGCTGGCAGAGGAGCCTTGTCAACCACGGCACAGAGCTCGCCGTTCAGAGAGAGAGAGAGAAAGAGAGCGCCGCGGCTGCTAAGATGCTGCCAGAAAAACGGCACAAGGACCTTCTGCAAAGTACAAATATTCTACGATCTATGCAATAGACGGCACAATAAGTGCACCACAGGGGAATTAAGGCACATTATCAGGCTACGCTGCTAAGGAGAGAACGGGATCAGAGGAGCCATTCAACCGTGACAATAGAGCGGCCTGGATTCTGCCTTCGCTGGTCCCTCGTGAACAGTCTAACTGCACTGGATCGTGATACCATGCATGCAGAATATGTACTCTTAAACTGCATGCTAATCATCACATTTTTTTAGCAATTAGCTGGTGAAGTGTGAAATTCCACTGCTTACAGAAATAGTCTATTCATCCAACAGCCCATGTCAGCCTGTCTGAAAGGAGATGTGTGGAGAGCGAAGCAGCTCGACGCAAGAGGGCAAAGATGCTATCGGTGTGTGTTGTGGCACACGCCGCTTTTCTCCTTGGCTACACCTGTCATTCAGAAGCCTAGCCTGGCGGTTTTTTTTCCCCGGGAGAGGAAATGTGGGATGTGGGCCTTCTATTACTGCCCGAGCTTTGAGGCCCTTCACACACACACACACACACACACACACACACACAGGCACACAACGTGCACCAGCTGAAAGAAAGCAAGAAACTGCCAGCATGAGCAGTTCAGTGGAAGCATAGCTTAATCATGTTTAACGCTCCATTTGATTTTCTGCCAGGCAAAGTAGCAATATTAGAAGAGGGGAAAAATCATTGACATCTTTAGTTGCCTCGGCTGTGGAGTTATCTTTGAAAGGCGGTTATTAAGATGGTTTCTTGTCTTTTCACACACTGAAGGGTGTACTGAGGGAGAGAAATGGAGGGAGGTTAACAAAATAAGAGAGCAGTTGAAGAATGGAAGGGAAAAATTACTAAGAACGAAAATGAGAGTGGGCCAGGACAAGAAAATCAAGGCTACCATTGAGGCAGAGAGATGCCCCTGCCATATGCTTGCGTATAGGCTGCCAGTTTGCCACAAACATACAGGTGATGACACCATATGCGAGCCGAAGGAGCTGCCAAGCCTTGGACACTCGCTGTGCCAAAAGTTTCTCGAGCATTCAGCCGAGCTGATCAGGCACCTGAAAGCACTCCCTCATTCTGTTAGCTGTGTGTCTTACTCACACACCGACTTAGCAGGCTACTCACACACACAGTGAGCTGGCGGGAAGCTCATGGGCTCCTTTAACGACATTGATGTCATTTGTTCAGGATGGGAGGCGGGGTATGAGTTCAGTGGGTTGTGAGGGACCAGGGCAAAAATAGGGGCTAAAAGAAAGAGAGAGAAATAAGGATAGAAAGAAACAAAGAGAGAAAGAGAGTTTGTGCTAATTCCCACTCAGTCACACGTGAAATGAGCTTGTGATTTAGCCCTCCACCTCAGGGCCGAGGAGCAGTCGGTGGTCCGCATGCCACGGCTGAAATTAATAACAGCCACTGCTGTCGCACTCTCCTCAGGCTGGGAGAAGAACGGCAACTTTTTCTTCTCCAAGAGCTTAGAGAAACTTGCAAAGAGGTGCAGGGTTACATGCCTGACACACATCTGCCATCAGAGGAAATGAGATTTAACTTCAATTACAACCCAGGGGACAGAGGCAGAAATCACTGAACATGATCCCGATCTGCAGTGTACTGTGTATCTCATATAGCCATGGACCTACGACATCACGGCTGCATGCAACCAGCTGGAGCCTCAGCTGAGGAAGAGTGTGCGATCCTGAAATGGCAGCAAAGCAGAGCTACTGCAGGCAGGTGATTCAGGTGACGTGTGTGTGTGTGTGTGTGTGTTGGAGGGCAGAGCTTGAGCACAAGAGCCTGGGCATGCTATTGGAGCCAGCAGCTGGCACTACCAGTCACACATGCCGCCCGCTTCAGTGCCCCGTCTCAGAGCAGGTCCCTGTAGAGGGCCTTCTGACGCAGGCTGACATTCTGCTCTTCACACACTGCCAGCACGAAACGTGCAGACCTTGGCCCTCTTCCAGAAATTCCTCTCTTCATAGCCAGAGTAAGAGTGATAAGAAAGAAGAGAGGGGGAACCATGAAGAGGAGCTGAGAGGAGCAGCAGCAGGGTTCTTCCTCTCACACATGCAGTGCTCCTAACCTCTTCCCCCAAACACACAAGTGGTGCAAACCAAACAGCTAAAATGTCGCCCCCTTCCAAGGAATTCAAAGACTCCAGTTCGGAAGCAAGCAACATCTCTCTATCTACAGAGGAGCACCCCCCCCCCCCAAACATACATATCTAAGCACACTCCAGCACAACACACACCATTACAAATAAAAAGAGAAACACACGTACATTGGATGCTTCAGTTACCATTAGCTATGAGATACACCCCAGCAGAGAGCCTGAGCAGAAAGACCTGATAGGTTAAGATAACCTCCATTACTGTGTGTGTGTGTGTATGTGTAAGTGAGAACCTATAATAAATCTATAATAAAACCGTGTCTGCAATTCATCAAAACTTCATAAAGACAGATATAACCAGAGGTGGGTAGGAACACACTACATTTACTCCATTACATTTACTTAAGTAATCTTTTCAATAAATTGTACTGTTAAGAGTCATTTTAATGGCGGTACTTTTTAATGTACTTCTACTTAGCTGCATTCGGCCATGTTCTTCCCCTACATTTCTTCTGATCTTTAAATTCAATGTTCTGTGCGTTTTGTTCACTAGAGGTTCTTATTTGGTTCTCCATTGCCTGTCACATCCTCACATCTCTGAGGCCATGCCTTACATGATTCTGTCAACGTTTCACCATTCAAACGTTGTCACATAAAGGTCAACAGTGTCAGAGACGGATGAATTTACAGAGAAAACCAGTGATTCAGAGGAGGCAGCTCGCTGGCTGCATACTGAACAAGTATTGGCAAAAATGTTTGCTATATAATGTGCTGAAAAAAAGCCCCCGCACAAATGAAAAAACATGAACTTGAGAAAACATGATGCAATAAGTAAGATAATAGATAACGCTAACTAAGTGCTAACTGCTAACATTAGCTGTGTCACCTAGCTTGCAAGTAGAGAATGCTATGCATAGCATTCTTTCATAG
The DNA here is from genome assembly GCA_028565825.1 of Olivaichthys viedmensis. NCBI lineage: Eukaryota > Metazoa > Chordata > Actinopteri > Siluriformes > Diplomystidae > Olivaichthys > Olivaichthys viedmensis. The sequence goes on from JAOUQW010000016.1 coordinate 6,239,349, forward strand.
AGGCAGTGGTGGCTCAGCAGTTGGCACTGGCACTGGGCTACTGATCAGAAAATCGTGGGTTCAAGCCTCAGCGCTACCACTGTTGGGCCCTTGAGCAAAGCCCTTAACCCTCCCTGCTCCAGGGAAGCTGTATCATTATGCAGAGCAATAATACAGCAATAATAATAATAATAATGATACAGCAATAATGATCTTATGCAGAGCAACTTACAAAACATTATTAAACTAACTGTCTGAGTGTGCGCTAGAGAGCCGTCCCACCTGTACACTGGCCTAAGTGCTTCACAGTAATTTCCTTGTCCTGTCGACAAGCAATAGTCCTCAACTGGCAATAGTCAGCATAGGTCACGCCATCGGAGCCACACACCTGTCCACACACACATACACACATACACATACAGTCAATTCCAGTTGTGTTACTAAGTTAAGGGAAGTGGTTAACACTGGCCTCTGCACACCCACCTTGGTCTTCTTCTTCTGGTCGCAGTCTGGAGACGGGCACTCGCAGTGAGCCTGCCCGTTCCCCTCCACACACAATGCTCCGTGGTGGCACTGCAGCTGTTCACAGGACAGTAGCGCCTGAGGATCTGCGACAAACCAAAGGCATCACTTATACTGACTTACTGGTAAATAAACAAATTATTACTAAAATCAGGCCATTTTCACACTATTCCTGAATACTCAAGTTCATCATTATCACACGTTTGTCTTCACACAGACTAATTCCCTTCAAACCATGAATTGATTGCGCAATTTTATAAGTTATTTTTTCTGTGTGCCGAGCTTTTTGGAAAATAGGAGACAAATATATTTTTATTGTTATTCTTAATATTCATGTAATTCATGTATTATTTATTCAATTAGTGTGTCTTTACTTTTGCTCCACATTGGCTTAATGGGTCGGGTGAACCCTTTTAGTTCAAGATGCTCCCTTATATACAAAACAAAAGTGTTTTTATGAATTGTAGCCACTTGCGTTTGAATACCTTCACTTCAAAATAAAAAAAGGCTATAGGCATCCTGTCCCCTTGTCAAAAAGCTGCTTTTACATTTAATCAAATGTACTGAACTCTAGAAGCTAGCGGCCTCAGGTCCTGAAAAAAGCTCAAATGTAAAAACGCCCTCAAATTACCAAGGCATGATTGTCAGTCTGATTTCATATGAATCCATTATTCTGAAGGGGTCAGTCAGTTTTGTTTTGCCGCATTGGCCCACCCCTGCTGTTGATGCCCTCTATTTTTGTATTTTTGAATTATTCACAATGTTGTGTGCATGTTTGTACTTTCTTTAATCTAAACTAAACAGTTAAACTGCAAACTAATCATTTTAATGCACACTAACAAGTTTCTCTGAACACATGACAATGAAGGACTTTGCTCTGCCGTCCCAGCGCCAAACTGTAGCAGAAGGTTCATCTGGCTGCAACCCAACTCACAGCGCCAGCTTCATTACTCACCTGACTTCCTCAGTCCTGTCAATATCCGACAGTAGGACTCTAATTACACACAAAAATGAGCTGATGCAGTGGGTGCACATCAGGGTGCAACTAATTTCCCTCACTCGTATCTGATTTCTAATTTGACAGACACCTTGTTAAATGAGTGGCTTGATTCGAAAAGGGTAATGTAATACTTATGTAGCATTGTTCAGAAATCAAATTAGTGATTTTCTGCAACTAATAATAGCAATGTTGAGTTGGTGTTTAGTGCTCAAGTGGTACAACATTTTGTAGTGATACAAAATGAGCTTTGGGGTCATTAAGGTCCCGCAAGGAAAGAAACCCAGACCATGTCTGGTACAGCTGAAAGAGATGGTGTGTGTATGTGTGTGTGTGTCTCAGCAGGTTTGCCTCTGTTGACAGTATGTGCAGCAGCAGCTGGCGTGGAGAGAGGTTTATTTTACCTTTGTCACAGCCGTTGGCGGCCATCTTGCTGCCGTCGGGGCAAACATCACACTTCATGCCCTTCACTCCGGTCTTACAGGAGCAGAGTCCTGTCATCTGCTCACAGTCATCCCTCACAGAGCCCACTGCGTCACAGTTACACGCTGGAGAGAGAAAGACAGAGAGAGAGGGGGAGAGGGAGAGGACAAGTTAAAACAATAAAACAGGCTGAGCAGTTTTCATTAGATTTCTTGTGCCCCTCAATTGAATTGAACTGCACACAACACACACACACACACACAAACAGACAGGACTGCACCAAAAGCCACTGGCTGACGGCAATGCAGGTTCATTGGAGAGTCATGTACCCCTAGGGTGAGAAGGTGAGAAGCAACAAACACACACACACTAACCCCCTGACCACCCGTGGGACAATACAAACCACCTCACGCTGCAAAAATCAATGCTTGTTTTCCACCTCTGCTGAGCCGTACCGATGCACTAATATTCTCAGCAGCCTGCTGGCTGCTCTGAAGGCAGACTTCATAGGTCAACCGTGCATAAGCACAGACTTCCAGCTAGCCTCGACAGCTCAAACTCTTCAGTCGATGAAAATCAGTGCCAAGGCTGGAAAAGATACGGTCAGTCGCCTGGATTTGCACAGTGACAGAGCTAAAGTGATTTAACCAGAACGTTTCGCAGTCAATAGCAATCCACACCGGGACGAACAAGCGCAAACAGGCACGCTTAAGCCGAGGACGCGCCGCTGCTGAATTTAAATCTAAATCACTACAAGGAAATTGAGAGTGACGCTGAGACAGAGTAGAAAGAAAGAAGAGCTGGCTTACGTGTGCAGCCGCTTGATTTCTCCGTGACGATGCCGCGGAAGTTCCAGAAGCCGGGCTCACAGCGATCACACTTGTGCCCCCCGACACCAGGCTTGCAGGAGCACTGACCTGTGCTGGGGTCACACGTTCCCCCGTACGAGCCGTACTGGTTACAGTGACACTTACCTGGGCAAAAACACACACTCTCATTACTGATACACACAATGGGCTCTGTCAGCGTAAGATTGAATGCTGTTTTGAAGTAATTTGAATGCAGAAATTATGAAGGGAAATGGACAGTATTTTGGACAGGCCTATTCAAATGCTACCTGATTTTACAGTAGGGTCCAAAAGTTTGTATCCACTACCAATAACTGTTTTTATTTAATCATTTAACAAAAAAATTATACAAAATGTTTACGCAATTGATACTTATTATTGTAGAAAATCAGAGGGGTCACTTTAACTGATGAAAGTCCTTGTGTGAAACTGAAATATATCTGAATATCCTGTTTGCATACATTTGCATTCTTTTATTTTATTTTCAAACGGTATGCTCCTAACATACAGTTAATTGCCATCTATTGTTTTCATCTTTTAACATCTAATAGCTGATATGGATGTAATTTTTATTCAGTCCACTATGTTACCAATGCCACTGCTTTCAGTAAATGATAAACTTTTTATGATTTCCATTAGTGAAGTGTATTGTGATCCTATTTGACAAAATTGGATTTGTTTTTGATGACTGATGAAACAAAAATAGTTCTACGTAGTACACTCAGACCTTTGAAGTCAAAGGCCACATAAGGAAGTAGCATATTGTTGTACATACTAGGACATCCTGCCATTTCGACACCCTGCGCTGCAGTCTTGCTGTCTTCACAACATCCGTACACAGTCTCGCTGCAGTGCGTTGTGGTGATCATACCAGACAGAATCTGATTTACAATAGCTGGGAAAAAGTAGCGGAACGGAGAGAAAGCAGGGGTGGGGAGGAGAGAAACAGGCAAATAGAAACATGTTGAATGATTCACAGCATTCTTTTAAGACAAATTAGACTAAGCAATCATGAGCAAAATGCAATTTAGAGTAGCACAATGAGAATTGCTGGAGGAGCAGAAGTGCGAGAGCCTGCGTCTTGCCCTGAGATAACAATTCTATTTACAGTTTCAGACAACTATTAAAAATCATGGAAAAGAATTACGCCATTATCGGGCTCGAAAACAAACAACAGGCAGCTCCCTGAATGTGTGGAGGCTGACATTTGACACATCCTAGGGGGGCTCTTCTTTTCATTTATTCCTCACTGAGATAGTGGCATATACACATACACAACAATGCTGACTTAAGACGTCTGCTGGTGCAACTGTACATGTGCGCAACTGTACATGTGCAATCTAATATGGCTAAGGGCGTAGTTTTAGTTTCAGAAGTTGGAGTGAGACAATCCCTCCCTTTTCCAATAGTTTCCAATGATTTTTTGACAGTCGACTGTTCTTGTTAGGCCACACAAATTAAATGCACATATGACTTCAGCTCATCACAGGGTTGCTTGTTTACGCCACGCCGGCTTGCTCAAAAGTGTCTTTTAATATATTTTTAATGTTACCTCAAGTCAAGTCAGTAGCTGCAAATAGGCCTGTATCATAATTATACACACAGTGAGCACTGTATAACACATAATGTAAAATGTCCACATGATGTTTAGGTGCCCTAAATGATAACAGCGTGCAAAAGTGCTAGAATTTCTAAACAGAAATGTAATGCGAGTTCTGACTACCATGTATATCAAGCTGTTGTTTAAGCTTAGAATAGAGAAATGCACCATTTTGTTAAAATCCACCATATGTGTGATGACTCCCTATACTCATAAAACCCCCTCACCCACGCCTCAAAGGGTTTAACACCCAGCCTGAAGAAAAAAAATGCAGCGGAAACACTATAGAAGACAGATCTGACTGAAGTTTAGTGGAAACCAGACTTTTTCATCACTTTCTTACCCTCTTTTTGTTCCTCTCCCTCTGTCTTTCCCTTTATCCCATGCCATTGAGTTGAATAGGTTTGGGCAGTGAAGAGGAGAAGCAGATCTTTCTTTTTCAGTGTGTTTGCGGCATGGCATTCAGTTTAGCATCCACCGGGATATAAATCACGGTGTCGCTGGTGAAACTGTGGCACCAGCGCTCTAATGGTGATGAGTCGCCGGGCCTTTGCATAGCACTTTGCAGCACCAGAGATGGGCTTCAGACACACTTCATTAAACCTTTCCCTGCTGCACTGGACCTATTATGACATGGCAACTTTTAATTTCATACTTTCTTCTCCTGTCATTATTTTTGGGGGGGAATTTTTATAAAAATTTTTCCATTTCCTTCTACATTCACCCTGCAGTGAAATTATTCCTGCCCTGACAGGATCTGACAGGAGCTATTCTGTGGATCTTATAAGGCCTTTTTCCACTGCACAAAGTACAAGAACATTTGGCATCAGAAAACTGGGACTGTTCTTTTACCATTGACCATCATTCTATAGTACTAAAAGTTACAGCTGTATGGTTTTTGGTACCAACAGTAACTAATGGTACCCTGGAGTGGGGCTTGCAGTACTGTTCGTTGCTGTCCCCCAACATCATATACACACCCAAACACAGAAAATCCCGCAACACAGAATAGTCTGGTTTTGTTGGTGTAGCAAAATTGTGCTATTAAATTTCTCAATCTGCATAAATGTTTAATTTGGCAAAAAACGTTTCAGCACAAACAAATGCAGCATGAATGAACAGAAATTTTTCAGTGTTGTCTTTATAGTTGACAAATTTTAAAAACCCTTCATCAACAAACCTTTTTGTCAGTAATTTTGCTGTAGGTAATATAAACTAGCCAACCAAATGGACGATCAGACAAAGGAACAACGTTAATCCAAGCACTTCATCCATGTTGAACTTAACAATGGCTTTTGTTGCGTGTCGTAATAATGATGCAGTCGCTTTTACTGCCATCAAATTGTTGGAAAATGACTCCTATTTGGGCCAGTTCTTGCTTTTGATTGTGTAGCAGAAAGCCACCCATAGAGTCAAGACACAGGACCTAATCTGAGCGAGTAGGACAGGTGGAGTGAATTTCTAAGCCACAGGCTTACACAGATAGGAAACAAATCAAAAGAAGCAACACACCCTAGCTGCTACACAAGGGCAATTGGACCAAGGCTGCCTGGGGGTCACAGAGAGCTAATTTCCAATTAGAGAAATTGGCAAGGTTCTCTGGAGGGCATCCTCATCCTTTTAGAGCTCTGAGGTCAGCACGTGGACTAAGTCAAGTGACTTGGTGCATATCAACTGCAGAGGCCCAATGAGATTTCCATTGATCTGAGCTTGGCCGGTGGGAGGAGGAGGCAGCCAAAAGCCCTTCGCACCGGTGGAAAGTTCTCCAAAAAGGATTGATTTTTCACGGCCGCTACAGAAGCATGACTGAGCCTGGCTGGAAGGCCTGAGAGGCTTTGGAGCAGAAAAGTCAGCAAGAGGAGTTAAGGGGAACAAAGATAAGAAAGGGGTGGGAGAATGAGAGTAAGAAAGAGGCTGAGGGAAGGAGAGAGACTATAGGGAGGAAGAAAATGAAAAAGGGAGAGACAGAAATGGAGAGGAATATAGAGTGCAAGGGAAATAATTTGTGTGTGTGTATAGAGGCTCTATAGAAGGCCAGAGGGAATCACTCTGCTCTGATCACACACACACTCTCCTTTACTTTTTCTCTCTCTCTCTTGCACTCTCTCTCCTTCTCTCTGTGTTAGCTGTTCAGCTCTGGAGTGCACAAGCCTCTTGAAGCTCAAAGAGACCCAGTGCTTGCATTTTGCTTCAGTGGTACGGTAACAGCCTGCCATTTCACCGCCAGTTACTGAGTAGCTGTCATACTAATCTCCAGAGACACTGAGTGCAGGGAAAAGAGGGGAAAATGGAGGTTCCTTACCTGTACATGGGCCTTGGCTCTGGAGCAATAGGTCTACCTGCTTCTCACACCTGGCCTTCTTTAGCTCACACTCGTTGCTGTAGGTTTTCCCATCTGAGCCACAGACCTGCAAAGAATAAAGTGGCACGGAGAAAATAACCACAATGTAACCTGAATAACTCTCATTTTTTGGAGGGTAAGCTATAGACCAATATGTGTTTGTAAAGGTAAACAGACCTCGCTGCGAGGCACGTTCTGGCAAGTGAAGTCACACACACAGCGGTCATCTTCCGTGTCCTCATCCCATGACCCTCCAAATCTCCGACAGCGTTCCTGTTCGCATGCCTCCACCCCGGAGCCTGAGCCTCCAGACCCACAGTCTGCAGAAACACGGATATACACCTCCATCATACACACTAACTCCACACACAGCTATAAAGAGGCCACTGCTCATTCTGAAGACCAAAACAAACACTACACAACACAATAGCTCAGATCTCTGAGCAACTAAGAATAAATACCTTAGAAGTCCCAAAAACGAAGCGTGAAGAAAGAAAGAGACACAGGGGACCAAACAAACACACATTTGCATATCTTAATGCGGCACATTGCCGACTAATAAAGAAAATATATTCTTGGGTGATTTCAAGCTACTTTTGTTTTTTAATCTATGGCCCCAAAGAATTAATAGGCAGTGGTTGATGAAGTATTTCTACAATCAGCGCATGCCGAGCAGTGTATATTAAAATTTCATTCATGTTGGAGTGGAGATTGAACTAAAGGCACTGCTGGACACACAAGATTATGACCAACCATGGAGAGACCCAACAATTGACAAAATAAATTAACAGCAACATCACCACCAAGACTTCTTTACATTTCAATTAAAAGGAAATTGCTATTTTCAAAAAAATCTGCATAATTCACTGTATTAACTGTTTTGAAAAATACACTATTCTAAGGTTTTTGGAATTTTAGCAGTAAGTCACAATCGCAGTGATGGGAACCGTCACTTTTGTCTTAGAGTTTTACAATAGTTTTGGAGGTTTTTCCCTACAACATAGTTTGTGTATAAACTACTATCCTCTAGTTACTTCTGTATTTTGTTCTCACTGTGATTCTTGCATGCAAGTCCCCATACAACAATGGGCTTTTGTGCTGTTACTATAGCCTATAGCTAGATCTGGTCCACACACCTAATGCGAGCAAGTTTACATTTACATAGTCATTTGCAGTTTACATATATTTAACTTCAACCCTCTTTACTGTAAAAAATGGCAGAGTATGGGCACGTCAAGGAAGTTCCAGGGCTGTATCAGCTCAAACTGGGCTGTGCAAATGAAGAATTGCCGCAGATGACAAAAAAGAGAGCCATAAGGGAAGGAGAGACTGATGCATAAGCAGAACAGCCCAGGGTGGATGGAAACTGGTAGTGTCGGTACAGCAAATGTCCTCCCATGTGATCCGAAATTGAACGTCTGCATTGCCATGATTGGGAATTCACAATGCCACTTATACAAGGACTTGCTGTGTCTGGAAATGAGACAGTGACTGCGCCGTGCACCATCGACAGTAAAGACTTTTAGCCCACATCAACCTTGCAGTTTTGGAAACTTTTTTTCCATCTTCCTAAGAGACAACCAAGAGCAGGAAGATCTCAACACCAGATATCAGTTGAGTAAGAGCGGGAGTACATTGCACGAGTTCTGACGAGGTTATGGTGTCGGTAGAACACGTGTCCTCGCACACTTCACGATTCAGTTTACTTACATGATTGTACAAGCCTCTGACTCCCGCGTTCTGACCTGCTGGGAGAACGTTCACTCAGAAACCGAGAGCACAGATCGGGCCACATTCAGAGTTGGCTGATTTATGGGTTTTGTTCCAAATTGCATACTACCGTTCTAAACAGTGTGCCAAAATAGTATGCCAAATATGTTATGTACAAGCGATGGCATACTATTTTTAACATACTATTTAGTATGGGAGTATACCATCTGGCTGCAAGTATGCCAAAATATAGAATATGCTTGTAAAAAAATTCCCTCAATATTTTTTTTCTTCGAGGACCCGGTCATGATAGTTTTCAGAAGTAATGTCATAGAGCGACAGGTTCTTCTGTAATAATTCAATTAGACTGTCTTATTTTCGCTCATGTCCACGCAACAGCAGTCAAACTTGCAAAAGCCTAGTGTACACTCGCCCTAAGGGAACTGGACTGATGGTAGATCGTTTCAGTTTCGAGAGATCAATATGCTATGTGTCTGATTTGTAATTTCTTCTTTTGTATATAGCCTACCATAAAAGCCATTTTTTGACTCACAAGCATAGCCTATAGCCTATTGATAAATAAAACATGGCATATAAAAAAGAAATGTGTAGCTTCACTGCTAGTGAAGCTAGCATAACAAACAAAGCGGCTATGTTTGCCTTGCAGAGACCGTGACCCCAAGTTCCTATCACAAATATTGTAAAGAAATATTTCTCTAGAATGGACCATTTCTCTTCAAAACACTCTTGTGTACTCGTTTGTGTACTACTATGAAAGGCTAAATTTAAAAAATGGCTGAATTCGCCTTCAAAGCAGAAGACAGACATAAGAATAGGGAAATATCATCACTCTTTCCCACACCACAGGAAATCAACGGGAAGGTCTGATTCACGGCCTTAATATCCTGATAAGAGGATTGTATTAGGTGTAATTAGCATCAACTTGAGCTCAGAGAAGGCTTCCTCGGCAGGCCCGCTGAAAACTTGAAGGGCAAATCTGCATTCTTGATCTTCATCAAAATTGAGAATTACCATAAGGAAACTGTAAGATGTCCCAAGAGCGCTCTCCAAATGAACCATATTTGAGGCCTCTCATGTAGCCCATTTTTCCATCCTATTTAATGAAAATGACTGCTCATTAGTCAACTGCGTATGCTCAAAGGAGATATTACACCCTTGACTTTATCATTACGCATTAACGTTATGGCCAATGACAGCTGTTGGGGAAATCTCCTATGAGAGGTGCCTCTTTTTGAGCTTCTAAACAAACTGCTCCTTCAGGTTAAGCACAAGCTAGATCCCTGCGGTTAATTTAGCATTCACCTTTAGTGAGGTTAATACATACAGAGTTAAATATGTTGTAGGAGGCTACTGCATCTCAGCTCCAGCTCTCCTGCAGTCGGCTCATAACATGTTCATTTCTGCAGGGCTGGAGGAGGCAAGCGCACTCGGCCTGATGGGGATCAATACCGTGCTGGTGGAACTGTCACTTAGCATAAAGCATCTTAAGTAGATTATAGAACAGATCAGGGAGCAGCAATAGGCCAACGGTGCAGCTGCATTCAGGCCTGCAGAGCACTGCTTTCAAAACTCCATACTGACAGTCCTGTTGGATTGACATGCTGGAAGGGCATTGAGTTTATTAGCCCTAGAGTGAAAACAATGAAGGCACTCAGCCCTAGCAATCTGGTCACACAGATACACTAGGCAAATAAGTGTCTCTGTATATGCATCACGCTTCAGCTACAGAGCATGATCAACATTAGGATGTGCCTAATGTCATAAGGTGATAATGTAGCTTTGTAGATTTAAGAAGGACTTTGTTTAAAGATGAAGACAAACCAACAAAAAAAGAGACACAAGCAAAAATGTGGGAATGCACTGATAAATCAAAGCATGACATTATGAAGCATTTGTTTATTGCCAAAAGTCAGAGATGACTTAAATGGTCCAAACACATTGGCAGTGCTTCACGCTATGAATACTTTGGCTCTGATTAAGGATCGCATGTGTTCTACAGCAGGGCTGAACTGTAAGGGGCCGTCATGGATTCTAGGCACACACTGATACAGGGAAATTTGATTAAACCAAGGCTTCCTAGCTTAGAACACTGACCACTCCACAACCGCACAATAATTTCTGTGTATAAGGCTCTTTGGGCCTTTTATGTAAGCTAAGCAAGGGAAGGGTGCATTTGCAGTCATACTCTGCTCATGCATATAAAATGCATAAATAAAAATGAAGTCAGGAAGGGTGGTGGTGAGCAGGGCACTAATTAGTTTTTCTACATTGATGTGACTGCCACCCGCACTGCAGACAAACCTTATTAGCGAATCCAACAAAGTCGTCTGCCTCAGCTATTCTCAAAGGCTTTCCTCTTCCCTTTTACTCAATCATGGCCTAACGAGGGTCCATTTAGCCGTGGGATTTCCATTAAGAGGAACAACTAAACAAACAAAAAGCCAGCCAGAAATAAAGCAGCAGAGAGGATAATCAGATGGATTCTAGACGCCTCGATATACGTAAAATACATTTTTCTAAGGGACGAGCGATTGGAGAACAGGGGATGGGCAGATGAGAAAGGACAAATGTCAGAGAAGAAAGTGGAGAACACGGTGACCTTCAGATTTAGGTGTCAGCTTGGCGGAGGTAAGAAATGCTTAGCTATCAATAACAGGAGAAAGATTACTACCTCGTAAATGCACAGCAAACCTTCGCAAGCAGGTTCTTCGTCTCATTCTCTATGTGGAAGTCAACATGCACATCAATCACATGTAGCTAGCACACAGCATGGCCTTCACAACTGATGCGCTAGGAGGTTGTTTACCTATTGTTTGTTTGTAATTTGTCACTCCCGAGGCATTGAGGGGCTGGACAGGATATTAGAGCAAATAAAACCCAACCGACATAAAGAGTGATAGAGCATTGCCCCAGCCCGCACAGAAAACAAGTGCAGTTTCTAATGACAAGATACTTGTGTGGGATGAATGGGCATGTGCCAGAGCTCTCGAGCTCCTTTTCTCCTTGTGATCTCTCCCATTCTCCTACACAGCCCTATCGCCAGCAGGAGCCCTATGGCTTACTTACTGATGCTTCGCCCTATTCAGGTGTATCACCTCGTAATTTTGCAACCCATAATCCTATTTAGCAAACGTATATTCAATTAAAAGGGGGAGGGAGCTCCGAGGTGATGCACTGCTCTCACCCGCCACTTTGTCAGTGTCTACAAAGAGGCTAAACTTAAGCTCAGCGGAGTGTGAAATTAAACAGGTGATAAATTTCCCACCGCGGCCAAATGCCGGGAACACTGTCATTTTTCATTACCACAAAATAAAAGAGTGAGGGAACACTCCCATTTTTTCCCCTGTAACTAATGAACATGGGCTTTAATACCTGCCCCTAAATAAATGAAAAAAATCGCCTCTGCATTTCTGACGCCTTTTGCACCAGTAAGAAAGTATTTTATACTTTTAATTTACTTAATTTACTTACTTATAATTTATTTTATTTTTTTTTTTGCAGCGGGCATTCAGTAAGAATCCATTTTCCTGAGGTAGATCCTCAGAAGGGCAAGGTCATCAGATAAACACAGTGGAATTTGAGAAAGCTACAGGTCAATACCAAATACTGCCCCTCCTAGATAAAGTCTCTCCTTCTTTCCCATCCCAGTAGCTCATCACTACTGTTCCTGCACAAAGGCTTACAGCCTGGAGCCTGAACAGTTTCTTAGCTGTAGCTGGGTCATATGACCAAAGCAAGAGCAAGAGCAGAAAGCAGCTAAACCATGGCCTGTGGGAAAAGCCTATTATATGGGCCTGGCTTCTCCAAAAGCAACGTCTAACCGGCCTTCAGGGAGACAACACAATAGAGTGATGAGACAGTGGGAAAGAAGAAAGGAGAAAACATGCAATCGTTGATGGGTTGTTAGGGATGACAGACAGAAAGTGACTGGAAGACCAACAAAGAGAGTGAAAGTCCAGTTTCACTGGCATTAAGGCAAAATTCGTATTATTCATGCTTCACATATGAAAGGTCAATCAGCACTGATAATGAGGCGACGCTAAAATGACTGCAACAATCTTCGAGTTAAGGAGGAGCTCATCCAGACACGCCTCGGGTAACATACCACACCAACCGTGAAAAGAGTGAACAATAATAGGGATTTTCGCCTCAAGACTGTTATGTCTCATGCTTTGTCTGCCTCTGTCTGACTGTCAGCCTCTTTCTCCACATATTAAGTTCACCGAAGGCTACTGATGCATTCCAGTAGACAAACCACTGGTACACAAACACAAACACACAGTTCCAAGACAGGGACACAGTCATGGGCAAGTGTGTATATATATTTTTAAAAAGCAGCCTACCTTCGTCACAGCTGCCAGGCCTTGCCACCTCTATGCTCTTCTTCTGCCTACAAGAGGTCGAGCGCAGTTCACACACATTGGCGTAGGTGATGCCGTCGCTGCCACACACATGTTCACCGGGCTGACCCACACACTGAGGGCACTCGCACTTATTCCGGACACAGTAGGCACCCCAGCTACACACAGTGCTGCCACAGGTCCCTGTTAACACACACACACACACAACCACAAGGTATATGAACAAAAACACATACACATGCACCCCTGTGACACACTCCATAGCAGGCATCCACGTTTACTCTCTGAACTAATATGTGCATTCATAAACCAAAGATACTATGGTACGAATAGTAGGGCCGTCTTTTCGTGATCGTGACGCAAGCGCAGAAATAAGGCATAAGATCACGGCGTTGGCAACGTGTGGGTGTGGCATGTATATTCTCTGTATTTTCCTGACCATCTGTAAGTGCGGTGTAATCGTAGAAAAAGGGATTAGGTTAGCATGAGTACATCATCAAGATGTGTGGTTAGGCAATATTCGATCAAATCAGCTTCTCAAGGGACATTTTTGTAATCATATACAGTACGATTACATTTATTGATTTCACATCAATATTTTAGAGGTAAAAAAAAAAAACTTGTCTGACACAATAAATGCGTTTTCTGTCTTCTAGTTTGTTGGTGTTTACTCGCGTCTTTATGATGGCAATAAAAAGTCTGGTATTTCATCAGTTTTGTTAGACATATTATTGATTCGGTTATTTTTATGTTTTTTTTCCATGCATAATGACACTTATTTGTTACGGATAAAATAATGAAGTCTGTTGTGTTTAGTTAGTAGTTGGGTGAAATAGCCTATTTATTTTGAAGTGGGGTGAAGTGGGGTGTTCATCCACGTTTTGGCTTTGCGTTTACGCTGAAAGGGGTTCCTGAGAGGCGGTCATGTTAGCACAATTTTGGACCAAATTTGTTTTGAAAACACCACTGCACCGGCAGATTTCGAATGTCAGACCCCTTGTTATGCCGCTCCAGCTTAATGATGTGTCAGTGAAGGTGTGTTCATTTCTGGCCACATAGTAACTGAGCGAAAAAAAGGAATTAGCCTAGGACCAAGAAAATTAGCAATACGTTGGTGTTATACCACTAATCTACGTTTGCACTTGCACGAATATAGAGCCCTTAGTGTTATAGACTGTGTCTTGATCGTCATTCATTTTGCATGGTTATGAAGGTCAGTGTGGTTGGCGGGTAGGTGAGTGTGTGATGAGAGATGAGAGGAAAAGCAGCGGAGCGGGGTTGTGAGTACTCACTGCATTCTCCCTGGGTCACCACGCGAAGGTCTAGCTGCTTGGTGCAGGCACGCACGTGCAGCTCGCACTCGTTTATGTAAGTGGTGCCGTCGCTGCCACAAACGGGCTGCTTGGAGACCACACACTCTGTGGGGCACACGCAGCGGCCGGTCTGCCCGTCACAGATAGCGCCGAACGAGCAGTTTGTGCAGGCCTTATCTGTAGAGGAGAAGAGGGATGTTAGTGAAGAGAAGATCAGTGAGAAGATCCATCTCGGATCAGACGCGGCCGCCGACCTACTTTATTGACTCTGCTTAGGCCGAGTGCTGTCGATTTGCTTCTTTCCACTTCAGTGCCTCTTCCACACTGACAGGAACCTATCACCCCATTTCTAGCCCAGTCATATGGAGAGGCCGCTTATAAGGTCTCCCCCCTTTTTCATTTAATCACCTCAGCTGCTTGACTTTCTCGAGCCGCCGAGTGGCAACGCATTTGATCCTGAGCTATGGTGTCCTAGAGCTCAATTAATCACCAAAATAAAATGTGATTGCGACCGGGAGGGAATAAGCACGGGCCAATGACAGTTACAACCTGGAGGATTCAATTAGCGATTCAACAGCTGCTGATTTAGTGCTAATTGAGAGAGGTCCTCATGCATAAATCTTGCCCCATGCTTGCATCAACCTGTTTATTAGGCATTAATAAAGGGACCCCTCTCTGGGCACCAGAGCTATTCCACAGATAGCGCTTTACACTGGACAATGCGGTACGCTAACAAATCTGTGATCCTACATTTATTTCCATTGTCAAGTTACCCATACCGTGCTGAATGTAATTAGCCTTATAGCTTGGCTACCACACTTCTCCAAGCTTGCCATATGGAAAATACGGGTGGAGCTAGATCATTGATTGGTCAAATGTAATCGTCACAGAATTTCCACAAGT
The DNA here is from genome assembly GCA_028565825.1 of Olivaichthys viedmensis. Taxonomy (NCBI): domain Eukaryota; kingdom Metazoa; phylum Chordata; class Actinopteri; order Siluriformes; family Diplomystidae; genus Olivaichthys; species Olivaichthys viedmensis. The sequence continues at coordinate 6,254,367 of JAOUQW010000016.1, forward strand.
CGTCACTCGAGTCAGACAACTGCAATTTTAATAAAACATTTGGGCATCCTACATTACATACTAACATACTAAATATAATTTCACAATAGTATCCATCCATCCAATCCAATTTAGAACAATAGTATATGGTTTGGGACATTGCCTAGCTAGCTGGGATTGCTTTTCCATCAGACTGTATGGCAAAACATTCTTCAGAAGCCATGTCTGATTGATGACATTCCCATCGACTACAATGTAAAACCTGGAAAGTTCCGTTTGGTCGGCAGCTTTATGTCTCTTCTCATAAAACCAATAGCTGAGTAAAAGGTACATCAGACCCCGACCCTGACATTAGTGTCTCATGGGAAATTATGTCAACACCCCACAACATCCAGTGAGCTCATTCTACTTTCACAGGTACCATTGGTACTTGACCAGGGTACATCGAGAACTTGGAATTATGAGGTTCTATTTTGGGCAAAAATTTGTTAATTTTATAAATATGTTATTTATATGCCAATGGCTATATGTCAGATGTTTTACACCAAAATACTGTTAAAAGTATAAAAAAAGTTAAAAAGTTGTATCTGCTTTATGTCTCGATAACAATTCCAAGGTCTTGACATATATATTTAAGATTTTGGATTTGTAACCACACTATGCCATACCACACTGTCTGGTGGAAAAGCGCTAAGACAATCCCAGGACCTGTGATCCAGCCACATTATTTAAACCCCACCATTCCACGCAGGTACTGTAGGTGGTTCTCCATGATTGGCTAGAAATCATCTCCACTGTATCAGCCCCCACATCCCAGTAAAAGCACTTTTTTTATCTGCTCCACCTGCTAGTAAACCACTAAGCGGCTGTTTCCCCTGTCCCCCAGTTTCCAGCCTGACATATGGAGAAAACAGAGCCTCCACCCTCCGCTGCCCTGCTCTTAAAAGACTAGCTGCAAAGTAGCCATGGTGGCCAGGAGAGACAAGGTGTGAGGACATTCTTAACGTGCAGCCCACAACAGCAGTTGTGAATGGCTAGGAAAATCCCATGGCGCAAGCCCTTGGTCTATTAGTCTGCTCCATCAACCCCTTCCTTTTTTATTTACCTCCTGTCTTCTTCTCTCTCCTCCCCTCCACTGCTTCATGACTTCTCCCTGCCCTGTTTTTTTCCTCCATCTCGATGGTTTGCAGGTAACCTATATTCCCCACACCCATAACAAATACCTATCATTTTCATCAGCTGGTGAATCATTCCGCATATATGTATGTTATTTTTTCCTGATGGCTCCTCTCTCATCAAGCTGTTTATAAATATATATGGAGCTACTTTCTGAGTAGCCAGTCTTCCTCTGACTGTACTTCTCCAAGTCTGCCACACAAGGTCAGCTGCCACTCACATGGCATTATACACCATATAAAAATGTGCCTCGTATCTCTATTAGACGGCTCCTGAGCTGTAAAGATAAGGACATTTATGGCTCTGTTTTTCCATGTAAACAAAAACATGGAATTATGATGATATGCACACGCACACTCACTCGTACAGGCGATAACAAATCCATAAAAACAGTCACGTAAACGCACCTAAGAATATGCACCCGCTCACGCCGCAGTCATAATGCCCTGCTGGGGCCTGATGTGTGCGTAAAGCCGAAGCTGTGGTCTGAATGTGGAGGGATAATTAATGGAGATAATAACAGAGTGCACTTGTGCTGAAGAGCCTGGCTTTGTAAGCAGGCCAGAAAAAGCATGCGAGTCTGGGCTGGATTAGCTGTTTGGGGCTGCTTTTTATTGCCCCGTTCCGCTGACGCCTGCTTTAGCGCCGAGTCAATGCCATCAATAGCACTGCTTACTGACGTTACCAATATGTCTGTGTGTGTGTGCTTTTTTTTTTTTAATAAAGACTATTTATTACTCCCCAGAATGCTACATGGGAACCTGCCTCCCACAGGCTTGTATTCCAAATTGTATTTGCCAAGCTCAAATATTTCTCTTTTCTCCTACCTCAATATTTTTTACCTAGGATGCTATTTCTTGTACACGCAGACGGCTTTCAGTTCCAGATGGAAACAAATTAAGAAAAGACAAGCCATCCTGGGTGCAAAGCAGAAAGAGCAGCATCCTCAGCCAAACCATTTGCATGTGTTAATCCCCAGTGCAGGCCCTGAAGGTAGGCCTGTCTCTAGCACTGGGAAGAGAAATATCACTATCTATCTGTGCTGATGGCGTATGTATAGCAGTGGAGCGGCACTAGGATAAAGAGCAACAGTGCCCTGCAGGTAGAACACGGTCAGATAAACTCCACTGCTGCCAAATGACCTCAGGCACACAAACATACAGCCAAACACAACTGCTATTTACTGGAGGGGCAAATTAATATACGCACATTGTGACAACATCGTACTCACTGACTCACACACACACACACTGCAGGCCAAGCCCACTCAAATGCACAAAAATAATGACAACACACTTAACAAGATCCTTAAAGAGCAGTGATCTGGCTGTGCCATGGGGTTTAATGAGAACCAGTGTACCCTGGCTTACTGGGCTGAAGGAGAACTGCACACAAATGCACAGGAGGGAAGCGATCACATGTTCTGGCACGTGTTTGTCTTTCTAAAGCGTGCTGGTGATTTACAGAAAACGGTTCATACAAAGAGAACATACACAACAAACAGTTTGTTCATTTGAAAGGACATGCAACCCGTTCAATAGCTTTGTGCTACAAAGAAGGAAAAAAACATGACTCATGCAAACAATTGCTCTAGAGGATGTTGCCCTCTAATTTTAACTTAAGTGCATCTTTTCAAAAAAAGGTCATGAGCGAGAAAAATTATAGTCCCTTCTCAGAATATTTGTGCAGCCCAGGAAGGACTGAAAGGAGGGAAGTGGCAGCCAGAGGAGTGTGTGAGTTTGAGAGTGTGTGTGTGGACTCACCGCAGGGCCCTTTGTGCTTTATCTGGATGTGTTTCTGCAGGGTGCATCCAATGGCATTCATCTGGCACTGGCTGTTGTAGGTTTGCCCGTCGCTGCCACACACGGGGTCCGGCGCCTGGAGGCACATATCCGTGCATTCGCACACCGCCTCGCCATCCTTCACCACACACGAGCTCCTGAACTCGCACGTCTTCTTCAGACATGGGCTCGGCGCGTTCAGATCTGGGCCCGAGAATCAGCGTAGAGAGACAGGAGTTAGCACAGTGAATGGAGAGAAGGAGGGATGGGAGGAAGGGAAAAAAATTAGAAGGGTAGGAAGAGGGCAAGAGGTCGTAGGGTCATAAGCAACTTTCTGACTATTGATTCTCTTTTAGATTCCGTGCCATGTTCATTACTGCCTTCGTTTTTTATTCTATTCCCAGTTCGACCTGGCGAATGGGGAAAGAGTGAGTGAGGCAGTATCTTACTAACTTACACCAGCCCTGCTACACACAAACACACATCCAAAGAAGTGATGCCTCATTACTGCACCCAAAATTCAACAGTCCACATCTGCATAGCAGCGCATGCATGCCTCGCCAGCAGGCCTTCCCCAATGGTAGAGGGATGAAACAGGCCAGAAGGAGAGAGGGGTTGGGGAGAGATAACATCCCAGGAAAGGAAGTGCTTGGTTAATAATTCAGAGACAGATATGAAATATGAACATCAGAGGGTGTAGTTCGGCCTCATTTCAGCAGCACTGTAAGTTCATTAGGAACTGCAGTTAGCAGGCAGAGGACTGCAGGACAGAGGCATCTACCAGCAGAGAAAAAGGGAGACAGCAAGACAGAGAGGGGGAGAGAAAGAAAAGAACTGAGTCAGAAGCCACCAGCACGACACGCTGCCTTCCCGAGCGGAGCCGAAAAACCCTTTCATCACTGGCTCGTTATTTCCCAATCAATTATTTATTGTGGGGATTAAAAAAAGCAGAGAAACAGCAGACAGTGTGGACGTGGGAAGTTCTCCAGGGGAGACAAGACCATATTAGAGCAACAAAGTGTGGCTCATTTGTATGTTAGGGGTGTGGGCTGGGGGAAGAGGCTTTAAACACAATGTGCCTGCACTTTTACAGAATGATGAAAGGTGCTGGAGAGAAGAAACGCACCGACACTTGATGTAGACCTTGCTCAGCGATGGAGGTTATGGGGTTTTGTGAACATGTTTGCGCCTTTGTTTTGTGTTTTATAGTTTTGCATACAAGTAGGTCCCTTGTCTGCTTGTACACGTTTGAATGATGCAGTGTATCTTTGTTTCGATAATTGCTTGGGCTGCCTCGTCCCAGCAGGACGTGTATGTGCATTTATTGGTCTATATACATGTGCAAGCTGTGTTCCCCTTCACTGTTGTTATGGATGTGTCTGTGTGTGTGTGTATGTGAGCTCCCCCTTCATGTTGCCTGCGGTGCTAACATTACTGTAATTATTCCAAGATTAGACGCCCTCTTCCTATCTGCTCCCTGCAATAGTCCCGATTTCATTACGGACGCATGGATGCATTCATGGATATCACCTCCTGATAAATCAGCCACAAAACAGCCTTCTGTCCTTCTCTTAATGATCAGAAAATAAAAACCAAAATAGCCAATAAAAATGTCAGCTTTTAGAATCCTCTTTCGATGGCTCTTTTGTCATCTTTTCGGCCTACTTTACAAACTAACAGAGGCGTATTTGTCTCGTAAATGAGCTATAGCAGCTTATTATTCTTTCCTTTAAGAGCATCAGGCTAGAAAGCACTTCCCCAAGAGTCTTTGACCCCCACATGGCCCTGTGTCTTGAGTGTTTTCGAAAAAGCTGCAGCAGCCAATGTGGATCTAGCCACTTTTAAAGCCTCTAGCACAGTGCTGTAGTCGTGCCCAGATTAGAGCTGCACCTGTAATAAACTTGTTCAGAGTGTCTTTATACAAAAATACAGAAATACACACCTACAAATCTAAGCAGGACCAGAACAAACTGCTAGTAGATGCATTATGCAGGTCACAGTCCCAACCCATGTATTACAGTGCAGATATGCATAGCAACAATGGTAGAAGAAAGGTGCCTATTTTCATTACATTCACATTTATATATCTGGCAGACGCTTTCATACAAAGACCACTTACAATTAAGACAGGATACAATGCAATCACATGGCTAATCAGTTGAGGGTTAGGGTCGTGCTGAAAGACCCAACAGTGGCTCTCTGGCAGTCCATGTGATCTTCCAATCACATGCTCACAACCTTAACCACTGCCCACATTTTCATACAGGAGAATGTTCCACAGTGCCAGAACACAACTAATAATTTGTGCTTTGAAAAAAAAAAGGTGCAGGGGTAAAATTCTTTCAACCGGCGCATAAATATGTAAACAGTGGAACAAAGCCTAATTTTTTTGGCGCTTCAAAGCATAGGCACCGGAACGACGACAATGTTATGCTTTGAAGCACCAAAATAAACTCATTTCGGATTAACAAACTTCTATTCTGTTGCAGTTTGTTGTTGTTCTTTAAAAAAAAAAAAAAAAAAAAAAACAATAAAGAGCTCTCAAACATTTCAAATCAAATTTAACC
>JAOUQW010000016.1:6292034-6308064 GCA_028565825.1 Olivaichthys viedmensis
ACTGGAAAAAAGTCCTATTTACTGATGAATCCATGTTTGAGATTTATGGCAGTAACAGAAGGGTTTATGTAAGGAGATGAATTTCAATGTGGTCTCAGACTTTTGGACCCCACTGTATATATATACCATATTTTCTCATGTGCACAGAAGAATTCAGAGGAGACGTATCTTAATTGGGGACAATACTTCTCTCGAGGACCAAATTCTATATGGCACATAACTGTCGCAGATGAGTACTATCCATTGAACCACCAATTTACAATTTAGTGCGTTGGCTCATGCAATAAAAAAATAGAATGAATCTTTTCGTGGCCAGTCCAGTCACGTACGCTTCAACTCTCAAGAGCTGATACAGACCCTAAGCTTCATGCTTTCTGCCATGGTTGGTACAAAATATTAGACTAGAGCTGACAAAATATGTCTAATCATGCAAAAAATATGATGTTCAGTATGAAGTGTTATTTTATCAACTGTTAGCCAATTAATGTGGGTGAAAACCATGTTGTCAAAGTCCTATTTGTGATAACCTGCTTATCACCACTAGGACTACTCATGATAATCAACCTAAATATATTTGCAATATATTAGACTACCATTAGATGCTTATTTGAGCCTTTGCCTTTTGATTTGTATAATCATATTAGTCAAAACTGTATTTTTTAAGTGTCTCTTGCTTTTATGCTACATCGTGTTGCAATTGATAGCAAAAATACGTATTAATGTATATATTATATTATATTATATATTCTATTATAATATGTATTAATTTAATTTAATTTAATTTAAAAAAAAAAAATTTAATTGTCAATCTGCATTCTCTACCCCCGCGATGTTGTCCAAGCTTAAAGGCAAGTGCATGTTTTAAAAGGGATGGTATTTAGCTAGACACTATTGTAAAACTCTTGTCCCGACATATCTATACAAGAATCGTGTAGAAAGAAATATCTGGCAACCTCGGAGGGGTGAACTGCATGTTATTTCCCACCCAGAAAGGGTTTGTGTACACCACAGGAGCGATAGAAGGGACTTACCACATGGTCCTTTGCGCATCACCTTAATGCGCCTCTGAGTGTTGCACTGCGCCTTCTCCAGCTCACACTCGTTGGAGTAGGTGGAGGAGTCGGAACCGCACACGGGCGCCACCACAGACGGACACACCATCTTCTTACACACACACTCTCCTTTAGAGGGGTCGGTAGGGTCTCTCTCACACACTGCGCCAAAGCCGCAGAGCTTCCCCCGGCAGCCTGAAGAGACAAACACAATCAGAATGAAACGATTACAACAAGTCAGGACTGTACATTAACTTTATGAGCAGGTAGCACTGGTGCTGGAAAAGTAGTGTAGCACAAATTTAAAATATAAGCACCGATATAAAAAAAAAGTCCACAATAATAAAAAGTGCTAATCCCCATAAGTGGTACAATTAATTATTTTAACTGTGAAATACGTAGAGATGGAATTGCAGGTTTGAATTGAACTACTATGAGCACTAGGACTTGGCAGCATGTTGAAATAACGACAAAGAGTTTCCAACTTTCTAACGATTCAAATTGTAAATAATCTGAATTTTCTAAAAGGTTCGACTCTGCATTGTGTGCCGTCATGTTATAAACAAACACTTCAAATACTGGCAGCGGCTTCCCCAGTGAAAGGCAGCAAGTACAACTCTGTCCATAACTCTCACATACTCCACATCATTCTCTACTAATGACCTCATCAGAAATACTGTAGTGTACTGTAGTTAGGCAGAAAAAAAAGTTTAGCTAAAAGTTTAGCTAACTGCCAAGTATCGTTGCGGTCAATGTAACCAATTTGCTGTTGTGTGTGTTGCCATAGAAACAAGTAATTTCCGAGTCTGAACAGATAAACGGCTCAAAGTATATAATCGCCGTAATAATTCCAGCATGAGGTGAACACAACAATATTTGGATAGACATATGCACACCAAACACACACATGCAAAGTTCTTTCGCACCGGTTGCGGCTGTGATCTTGTTTTGTTTTAGCGTGGGGTGAATTTCTGTGAATTTCAATACTATCACACTGTACAGCCCTGAACAGACAAGAAGCTAATGTGTAAGCTATGCAGAGGTCCAAATGAGTGACCATACAAACATCTGTCTCTCTCGCGCCGTCTTCCTGTTTATCCCTTTCTCCTCATTTGTTCTTCACTGTCTATTTCGTCTCTTTCCCACCATCCCCCCTTTCTCTCTCTCTCCCTTTTATCAGCAGCTCTCAGGACAGGTAGAGGCTGGAAGCGCATGAACACTGACTGTTCCTCATCACTGACTTCAAGCAATTCAACCACACACACACACACACACACACAGTGTCCACCCTCCATCTGTCACGTCCATTGCTGACCGGTGTGTGCTAATTTCTGTGTTATCTCTTCTCCCTTTCTCTCAGGTTGGGAGTGGGAGTCCCTCTGATGCTTGATTGACACCTATCACATACACCCACAAGGCTTTGTTATAGAGAGAATAGCATGAAGCCCTACACAATGTCAAGACGGGTGGACACGTGTGTATTTGTGCGTATGTGTGTGTGTGTGTCTGTGAGGCAGCTCTTGCATGTCAGAACTTGGTACTGTCAGTCTGACATGCAGAGGTGCCCGCTGTTGTTTAGAACACAGGGCCTGTCACCCGGGAGGCTGCTTGAAATTCACCAGTGTAACACAGGCCAAAATCAACATCTCGAAATCTACACACTCGAGTACACACTGCACAACTCTTCCGATTTGGGCTGAAAGGGTGCTTCACGTACATCGGGAAGTCCTCTCAGGTTAATGTGAATGCTCTTCTTTTAATCGCCAAAGCCGCAGCCTGTCCGATTTCAAATCCAAACCCTGATTGTATATGTGCACTATACAGACAGAACACAAACATCCACTCATTCTACCATGTTTCATCATATTCTTCTCTCTCTCTCCGTATCCACTGTGCGAGGAATGGGAGTGACAGCTGTCAGGAGAATTAGCAAGCGCGCAGTCCAAGCACTAGGAACTCGTTGAGCTGAGTCGAGTGCAGAGACGAACCTCAACTATAGGATGCGATAACAGAGCCGGTTCTTCTCCAGGCAGATTCCATGAAAGGCAGGCCACTTCAAGAGTTATGCTTGCATGATCAGAAGAAAGAGAGAAAGAGAGAGAGAGAGAGAGAGAGAGAGAGAGAAGAACAAGATGGAGGGCAGACAGTGGACGAGAATAACTGCTCCACATCTGTTCATATTCAAGCTCAAGCAATGCAGAACGCATAATGCCACTGGATGGCACCGCTGCATGTTAAGTGGGGTGATGGCTGTGGAGCGTTTTTTTGTTTTTTTTAAACACCTCTTTCGAAATCATCCTAGCCCTCTGTAAGTGCAACAGAGGGAAAAAATATGAATAAATGAAAAGCCTGTGCCTGCGTATAAAATGAAAGCTTAGAATATTGAACGTAATTCTCAAGTGTAAAAGATCATGCATTTGTTAGTGTGATCCATCATTTAAATGCCATGCATATATAAATCTGTTATATCATTTAAGCACTGTGCTGTTTAGTTGTTTATATTAAATATACCTCTATCATTGGTTGCCTATCACGTTTGTAAAGGATTGCATCACAATTCTTCATTTATTCTACAGAGAATGTGTTGGTCTAGACTTTCCAATATGTTCCTATGGGATAACCCCTGTAGGAGAAGATGCATTTCATCTTCCCCGTGCTTTGAAAAAAAAAAATATGGAGGAGAATACGACTGTTGCTCTTCCATCTCGGTGATGATCTCCCCCCATACATTCAGTGCTTCATGCTCATTTCCCAAGCATGTGGTGCCAGAGCCTCGATCGTGGGGAATGTGTTGCCATGGCGACAGCCTGAGAGTCGATGGGATGGGGATGAGGGGCTGGCGAAACGGTTGCGGGTTTGACGATTAGCACCTTCCACATGCGCACTTTGGAGAGCGGATTGCTCAAAACGGTGGGTGTTGCACAAAACTGCACAAGCAAGTGCACAAAGACTAATTTTGTGGTTGTACAGGTTTTTGACATACAAAAGGCCAGTTTCAACTCCATAAGTGAGTTATAAAGATATTATGAGCGTTTTTTGTCAGGTGACTTGAGAGCTGGCTTGTGTCTCATGAGAGGAGGAATCCTGTCAGGAAATCGAATTTGAGAGAGGAGAATCGAAGTTATACTGAACGTCTCCGCTTCATGCACGAGGAATGGAGGTGGACTCTGGAGGGCACAGGCACTGATTCACAGTGAGCAACCAAATACAAGCATTGGCCCTGCTGTGGCAGCTGATACAAAGATATTGAGATTTCATGCACAGCTCTAATTCCCTTCTCTTTGGTCATTATTGACTACACCACAGTTATACACTAAGACTCAAACTCAGTCATGGTACTATATACGCCTGAGCACCAAGGGACATCTGCACGCAAAAACTGGAGTTACTGCAATCCAATCTGGGGGACTCAGCTTTAAGACTCATCTCTCCTACACTCTTCTCTCTTAGTCCCTTGTTTTTTTCCCTCCTTTCTATTCCATCTCATTGCTTCTTATCAAAAAGTAAAATGAACAGATAGAAAAAAATATATAATAAAAAGGGGCAGTTATTTCATTCGGCTGGAGTTATAGATAGTGTAGCGGGTGCTGTGGGAACCTTCTATTTTCTCATTTCCACAGATATAAAGGCCCAATCAATTCGCCTCTCTCTCTCTCTTCCTGCTTCTCCATGTCTGCTCCGGGCCCTGACCCGGCTTAGAGTCACCCTGACTTATTTACCAGAGCTGAGCCTCAGCAAAAAAGAAAAGCCCTCCTCCCACACAGCACAGACCAGGGTTCTAATGAAAAGAGCCTCCAGAAAGGAGAGGTGGGAGAATTGGAAGAGAGCCATGCCTCACCCTCAGATATACACCAAGAAGATGTAGGAAGACTTTGTGATTGCTTGCTTTAACTGAGGACACAGCTGGTAGTCCATCAAAGGGCAAATGTGAGAACATTCAGTGTGAACGCTAAGTCCATGGTTACATGGAAGTGAGGTACATGTCAAAGAAAGAGAGAAGGAGGTGGTGTTTTCTTAATGGACAGCTAAAGATCATGGGAGGCTGCACTGGCCAAGCTTGCAATATTAATACTTTCAGAGATCTGGTACCAGGCCTTATTCTGTCACCCTTCATCTCCAGCACAAAGGAAAGCAACCGAGCAATAAAAAGATGATAACTTCCTGAAATATGCACAAATAAATCACCAGCGCATGGCAGTGTCGCCATACAAGATTCAATTATTCAAGGCGTCCGGAGAGAAAGTCTTGCTTCTTGCTCACTCACTCCATCTCTCCCTGTCTGAATGCTCTTTCATGTTCTCCCTCGTTTCCTCTGAGCACACATTCACCACCCCCCACCCTGTGCTGAACTCACTTCCATTCTCTGCTCTGCCCTGTAGTCCATCCTCATCATCACAGGGTGCAGTTCATCCTTTTCCATCTTTTTTTCCACACTCAGCTCCTTCTTCGCATCCTACCACTCTCTCGTCCTGTTTCATCACTCCCCAGTACCTTGCTTCTTTTTTCTCTGGATAGTTTAAAGGAGAACATGGAGGAATATGGAGAAACAAAACCATAAGACCAAAAAGGACACCATTTCTATTTGCCAAATGCCTTCTGATGCCTGACGTATGGAGGGCGATGCTCCTAATAGAAGCAGCTTATGGTGAAAGGGGGAAGGGAAAGGACCTGCATGGTACTGGAACACTTCCGGTCTAGGGTCTCTCTTGGAGAGAAACCAAGCTATGGCCAGATGGCTCTCTGCTGTACGCTCAGGAATACTGTGAGCTCCCAATCCACAAATATGCTAAATTACATGCCAGTGGTTGTTTTCCTGATACGTGTAGATTAGTCCAAATGTTCTTCGACGTTTTTTTAATAATGAGCATTAGCGTCATTATTATCTCTATACCATCATCATTAATTTATCAGCTTTCTGTCATCATTAAGCTCAGATTTAAGCAGCTGATGATTTAAAGGGTGGGGTGAGAAAGGCTTTGATCTTTTTTTTAAAAAGCATATGGCCGTAATTTATATCCCACTGCTTCACAGCCCTGATTGCTGAATTCTAAGAGACACCACACAGGTAATTTAGTAAATGTGCTGCATTAGCAGTCGGAACCTGAGCAAAGTCTACAACCTCTTCAATTTATCCCTGCTTAAAAAGCCTACATGATGCGCGATAAGCATTATAGACACAGTGCAGGAGAGCAGCATTCACTGGGGTGGTCATAATGGTTTCCGGATGTCACACCTGCCACTGAAATCAGTGCCGCCACCAAGCCGGGATGACAGGATGCCACGCCCCCAGCAGCTAGGCCAACTGGTGTCCATCTCTCCCAGACAAAGAGCTTAACCCACCCTCCCCCATCCCTCTCAGCGCCCTGATCAATATCCCCGCTGCCGATCAATACCTCCACAAATCCCTTCATTTTCTCTTTTTCTTTCTCTCGCGCTTGCTCCTCTCACAGCCAGCATAGACACAGAAAGAGAATGAGCAAAGGAGCGAGAAAAGAGCCGACTGTCACTATAAAATGCAACCTGCTCCCCCTCCGCTCCCCAACCAAAGAGCAAGTAAGCACAAAATAAAGCCCATTAAAAGCTGTCCAGTATTTCAGAATAAGAGAGCTCATTTTAGCTGCTGTCAAACAATGCCTTGGTTTTTTTTTCTCTTATCTTCCCATTTTTTCTTAATGACCCTAAAAGGTGAGTGAGTGCAGCTTATGATTGGGTTATTTTCAAGAAATCAAAGCAAGCTGCGCTGTCCATCAATCAAATCCGTACAGAGAAAAATAAGGCACGAAACAATATGGGATGTACATGCAAAATTTCACTGAACACATGGAAGTGGTTGAGTATATATTTTAAAACAAGGAATATGCCCATGTCTCAGCAGGCAAGAGTGTGTTTCAACCCTATAGCTTGCACTAAATTAATCACCATAAAAATAGAGCTCATTGCCTTTCTGTTCTGTGGATTTTCTTTATTGTCCTGTGACTCATTATCGTTTCTGTTGGCAGTGTAATATTACTGTAACACTGGCAAAAGAACCAAATGAGTACACTGGAGGAGTAAACTGAGCAGGGCAGTGAAGAAATGTTCGATTTTACCTCTCAAACAATGCCTTTTGTAAGTTTTTAATTCACAAATGATTAGTATTTCAACCACTGTAGATATAACCACTTATAACCACAATAACCACTTTTGGTTGCTAAATTAAAATCTGCCACTAGTGGTGAGTGGTATAATGGCAGAAATGAGACAGTGGTAGAAATCTGTCAATCAGTAGGAATTAGACAACTCATGTATTTGCTCTAAAATGCAACCTGTCAGGAAACTGCTGTTTAACTGCATCTCTGCAGAACCAAAGTGGGCGTTTCTTAATATGTAGGAATTTCTCAATCCTGTGGGCGTTTTCCAATTGTTGCACATGATTGGCTAGAATCTGTCAGTTACTTTAATTGTTCCCTATATAATATTTTTTTGTTGTTGTTTGTCCTTTCTTGTTTTATTGCAGTTTACATGATTAGATAATTCAAAATTCTTGTGCGTGACACCTTAAGTTTGTAAAATACTCCAGTAACTCATCAGAAAGACAAAAGCGTCTTCCAATAGTTACTTTTACATCACAATTTTTATAAAATTATGCCATGATATATACGGTTATGTCCAAAATTGTAAAAATATAATGAAATACATTTTAGCAGATATTACCACCGTTGCTTTTCTCCATTAGACCTATGCACAGCTGTAAAGCCTGTGAACACAGGTTCTGATACACAATACGGTACTCATACAGTAGCTACACACTGAGCATTCAACAGGCATGCAACAGCCATGGGCACCTGTGCGCTTCTTCACCATGAAGCATTTCTGGTAGTGTGTGAGTGGGCATATTGAATTCCATTCCATTCAGATGCACAGGATACCTCCTTTCACAAGGAGACCACATGATCAGGCACAAATGCCCAGGAATTTATGTCCTGAGGAACGGATGTGTGCCATTAATTTATACTTTCATCAATAAAGCTGTCTCTTTGTAGAGTTTGAGAAAGGCCAGTTACAGACTGAGTCAAAGCTCTGTCAGACCCGAGCAGAGAAGGGCTGGGTATCCAATCAACAGCCCGGCCTCACTGATAATGGACCTGATGACACCAATCTTTCCCCACTCACAGGGTGAAAGGGTTAAGACAACCCACAGTTGCTTCTCGGTTTCACAGCCTCAGTCTCCACTGCTTTTCGTGTGCATCTATGCTTTCAGAAGAGACTGCTAGAGTAGGATCTGAAAGAAAACAGACCTTCTGCTAATGATATCATTATAAACACTTGGGGTGTGCAATGGGGGAGTGTGTCGAAGAATCTGAAAACCAAGGTGAGGTGAGGAAGATGAACAGTGAAGAGTGGGGGAGCAGGCGAAAGCCAGACCCTGTGTTATCGCACCATGATCAGAGCTAGGCTTCAGACAAATGCCTGCCCGAGTCAGGACCCCAGCAGGACACGTTAAACCCAATTACTGTGGTGAAGAAGCGTTCCTTATCCTCCGGCCACACTGAGCTCCCGTACCCATCACTCCTGCCTTGGCAGACCATCACTGCAACCGGCCGAGGCTTAGTAGCAGCTGCGCACAGAAGTCCCTCAATTCCCAGACAGGTTTCCACTGTGTAAGGAACAGATGGAGCACTACACCCCCACCTAACCAGTTACACTATCCATTTAGTGCCCTCCGATGGAGAGATAGAGTCAACCAGAGATAAAAGTAGGTGGCAGAGAAGGACAGAAAGACCAGCACCAACAGGTCTGACCTGGTTTTAAAAAATACCTTCCAGTTGTAATGCTCGTAGTCACGTGCGTTTTCCATGCCAACAGAACCATCAATTCCTGCTTAATTGACACCCCAAATAAAATGTGCATGGCATAATTAGCAGGTGCCCTCATTAAGCACCCTCCATGCTAGGGAACATGAGTAACAGGCCAAGCCTTTCTCGCACCACGGAGCACTGAAAATAAAGCAAAGGACAGTCGTGAAATGAAGTGGAATGAAAAGGAGCAGGGCTAGGGACCTGGAACATTACATTAGCATGTAACTATTTCCTCCAGACCCAGAGGGAGAATACCTCAAAGGATAGGTAAAGAGAAGGATGTAGGGAAGGTTGATTTATGAATGGATATGGAGTGGATGGACAGAGATTGACAGACACCCAGGAGGCCTGACAGGATCAATAGAGGCTTTTCTAACGGGCTCAGGCGGCCCGTTCAGAGGGGAGCTGTAAGGAGCGGCAAACAGTCCCTGATCCCCAATTACTCAACCTAAAAACCTCCTCCACGTCCGACACCTCTCACCTGCTAGCTGGATTAAAGATGCTAAAAGGAGCCCAGGGGTTCTCGAGAACATCTCTCACTTTATTTTGTGCTGTTCCTTATTCAGAAGAAAAAGTTAGGAGAAAAAGTACTATAATGCCCCTAAGGTGGTGTAATGACTCTTGCAGTAATGCAAGTCCAGCACTCTCACTGAGAACATTGTATACTGTTACATTTTATAAAAGTGTGTCTTCCCATTACGCGGTTGGAAAGACACTCGCCTTCGAGAGCAACTGACGCCCGCGGGTCTTTGTGCACTAGCATAGCTTTACTAAGTGACTGCAGCCTCAGGCTTTTGTGTAATGGTATATGCAGCCATTGGAAAAGGTAACACACACCCTGCTTGCTGCAGCTGCCCCAGAATGGAAGGAGACCATGAATGCCTCCCCCAAGCAGTCCCTGCACTTTCAAGCACATCCATGGTGCCATCAGCCCTGACAGACAAGATATTATCCTTGTGGAGCAAGCCACCAGGAGAAAGAACTGATACCTGATCCAACTTTCACACTCGATACATCTCAGACAGTTTAACTCCCACATTGCCACAGTGAAGAAAAAGCCTGGTTTTCCTCTCTCTGTTCCTCCCTTAATCCCGTCTCCTCCAACTCTCACGTCCAGGGGAGTCTTGAGTTCTGTAGCAATCAGACAGAAGTCCCAGAGGCCAGGGCTTGGCTGTAGACACAATAGGAATATAATGACACTAAAAGAGCCAATTTTCTAAATGGACCCTGCTCTTTCTCTCCTTCGGCCTGTACAAAAATGCATTTCTCTCTATGGCGCAGGATGTGCGGTAGCAGAAAACAGATAGGATTGTGATCCGAGTCACAAATGTGCCCTCTGCATCTCTCATCTCTCTCACCCCTCTCCCCCAAGGCACAGTGGAGTAATTATGAAAAATTAAGCACACCCCAGTCTGATTAGGCCTGCGCATTAACGGAAATACCAATAGGGATAATGTCAAGGAAAAATCAGAAACAAATTCCATTCCATTCTCGCAAAGATTGACTACAGAGTGCTGCAAGTTAATGGCTTTACAAGTGCCAAATGTCATATCACAATTTGCAGGAATGTGACGTGATTTACATTAAGTGCACTTGAACACGATATTTTATCCCTTTTCATTGAATAATGGGACTTAAAATCTGGTAAAGTAAATGGTGATTCAAACATCACTTTGAATAAATTAAATATCTAATATAAACTGAGCCTTCCAAACTGGGGTGTTATGAATTACAGTCAGAGAATATGTAAGCATGAGCAGCCATGTGAAGAGGAGCAAGGTTACAGTATCAGGAGCACATAATGAGCCGATGGATTTTACTGAATAAAAGGCACTTATAACAGTTATATAGACTATACAGAGAGAGAACATTGGGATTGAAAATGATGCGTCAGAGAGAAAGAAACACATTGCTGGTTTGGGTGGAAATTCAGAGATGGGAACAGCTGTTAGTTGACTGCTGTTTCCGAGCACATTTCCACTTGACATTCCTCTCCATAAATGTAATATCTATAGTGACAGAGAGGCATGTCTTAATATACGCCTCTCTACCCACCCTTCTCTGTTTCTCTGTTTTTCACCCTCCCCTCTAAAATGAGGTCATTCTCGCCATCCATCCATCTCTCCCAGCTCCCACTGTCCCCCTCCTCATCCTCCTCCTCTCCCAGGTCATTGGCTCTGCTGTCAATAAGGCGTTCTGGCACTCATTAAAGGAATATGAGGGAGCTTATGGATGGGTCTGGATGAGAGGATCCACCTGTAAGAGGTCCGAGGGGCTATGCAATAGCTGCATAGAGGCCACCCAAGGGCTGATGCTGAAGAGCAAAAGGTCGGCATGAATTGTGTATGAATGGTTGAGCGACGAGAGTTGCCATAGCGACGCGTTCAGGCTCTTTCCTGGCTCCAGCTGGGCCTCATCTGTGTTCTGTGACTAGCTGCAATGGAAGAGAGCGGCCGATACGGACATGCATAATCATCAGCCACAAATCTGCCACACTGCTTAACATTGACTCTCAAAGAGGGCTCTCGAAACTGGAACAATGAGAAATACCTCTCAGAAACGCAGGTGTGGGAACTCAATCTGAGCATGTGAGCATACGAGTGGTGCTGAATTAAGTAACCGCCATTAAATAAATAATGAAATTTCGCCAACTGGGAATGAGGCGTGCTGAGTGAGCAAATGTGCCTGCGTGTGTGTGCATATGTGCACGACATGTTTATTATGTTTGACTCAAATACACTGTTTTTTTTTATTATTATTATTGTTGTCTACAGTGAGACAAATGCAGAAACACTACACTTTCTGGCATTGAAGGGTCTCTCTTTCAGTTCCTAAAATCTACGCTGCTAGTATTGATTTAGCCCCATGTATCCTAAACTACCTGCCTCTCAGTACAGAGCTCTCTGTCAATAAACTGATTCATTGTGGGCATTTATTTTACTAAAGCCCACATCGCTAGAGAAGAATTTCACATGAGGAGCAGCTACAGTGATTCAGGGCATCCAAAGAATATGGAAATTGCACAACTGATCAAAATTCCGCACAGAGAAAGCCATGCAGCAGTACAGAAGATGACGCCCATTTCTGTTCTGCACCCGCAGAACGCCGACAGCACGCTAATCCACTGGCCAGGTTTTACAGAGGCAGCATTTGCTCTCCTGAGCCTGGGCCTGCGAGTGCCACTTTGCTTTCTAAGGTGGCAACCTCCTGTCAGGAACAGACAACATGCAGCATGAGTTAGGCCAACATGGCCGCCAGTGGAATGGGAAGTGCTACCACTGTATTTACCCTTATATAAGGGCTGTGGAGATTACCCATGTGTCTCTTGTCAGGGACCATTCTGTGACATGTCCGAAAGCACACTAAAGAGAGGTGGGCTAGCCTGAACGATCAAAACGATCAGCACACTAGAGTCAGAATCACGGCTATTGTGTCTTGTTGTGGTCTCTCCTATCTGTCTACACCCTACTAAGATGGGACATTAATAAAAGGGCAGGTTTAAATGCAGTACCTCCAAACTCTGTGGAGATTAAAGTTTAAAAAAAACTGCTTTTGCATTATATCCAGCTGCGCTTTAGATTTGTTTCTTTTCTGTAATTTAATACGTGCATTGGATGAGCAATTTTTATTAAGTTTAATTAAGGATTGTCAGTTCTCTTGATCATCAGGGGCTTCAGATACCATTATTAGTTCTCTACCTTTTCGAAGTGCTACATTGAAGAGCAGAACTAAGCAGCTAAAAAAAAAGATAGGCGATATCAGCAGAGAAAGCTGTCACTAATTAAATGAGTAGAAAACCTGTATGTGTTCATGGTAGCAGATACAAACAGCTTGCTGCATTGATGATCTGACAAAACAGAACTTTCAGGACAAGCAAACAAACAAAGAAATGTTTCAAACCTGGAGAGATTTGAGTGCTCTAAAAATATGTTATAGGAAGCCTTGCTGTCTAACAAATGTTTGAACTATGTGCTCGTCAGTGAATGTCAGTGAAATGAGCTTTTGTGTAGTGTTACTCGGCACAAAACTGTATTGACCTTGTAGGTTAAATAGTCTGCCATTCATGCCTCTTTCTCTCTCCTCACTTCAGCCCTCAATTATTCATTCTCATATTTGGACAATCGCCCACATAGAATGCTCTTGTTGAGACTTCTGTAATTGTTATCTTTAACAATTCCAGTTAAAATAGTCTAATAAGGGAGACTCTTTCTTTAGAGTGCACAAAATGAACAAAACAACCTTCCATGCACTTCATTTTAAGAAGTCATGCATAACTTGAGATGTTGTATCTAGGGAGACACTTCATATATAAAGTAGGGATGGATTTTATGTGTGTGCTATCTTTTCTTTTATTAGTGGTTTGTTAAATAGAGGCGCAAACCTGATGCTTGGACCCTGGTGACAAGGACCTGGCAGGCATTACAGTTCTTATTAAAATAGCAGCACTTCCTGTTCTGCCGGTAGCCACATAGGGGGGCTGAGCATATGGCGATTCTGGTACATAATCCCGTTCTCCAGGAGGTTTCCACAGAACACACACACACACACACACACACACACACACACACACACACACACACACACACACACATATATATACATATACACATACACACACACAACTTATCTGAACATGAGAAAAGCCGACTCTAAACATACTTTAAGGCAGTCACACACATGCACAATAAGCAGAGGTGAAGTGTGAATTTATGGCAGTACATTTGGAGTCAGGAGTTAGTTGATCATGTTAACATCTCTTTACCCTGCTTTCTCTCACACACACACACACACACACACACACGCGCATGCACGGGCCAAACACCACTTCACTCATTACTGCCTCCCACACAAACACACCACACAGAGTGATGTCCTCCTCTGCTCTGTAAGTGTAAATAACAGGATACTAGAGTAACCTTGACCATCCTGTTAGGATGTCTATGTGTGTGTGTGTGTGTGTAGTGGAGTTTGATTGAGCACCTCCATTATGAATGAGCCTGAAGGAAGTGGTGTGATGGATGGTGACTCGCTGTAGTCACCTTCACATTCCGACAAAAAACCTGCTGACAAACACAACACATATACATACCCTGAAGAGAGAGAGGAAAAATAATGGCCGATGTATTTAAAATCTATTTCTATATCTGGGTGTGTGAACCTGAGTGTTAGTGGAGAGTGGTGTGCCAGTATAAATAAGACAACGCTAGAAATTTGTCAATAGTGATTTTCAAGTCTAGTTTCTATCTACGGTTGACTAAAACTATAAAGGCATTCAATGTATTTGCCTTAAAATGTTATTGTTGTAAAACTGCTGCATATGCGGCTGTGGGGTCGTGGAGAGTGGCATCCACACTGCTTTAAGGTTGCTTTATGCTTTCAGCATCGAGGGCTGTGTAAACGACTATGGAGCGACCATGTGGTCCCGGTGACCAAAAAGTAGTCACATTCATCATTATTTCCGCTTTTATGAAAGTACCCGAGTGGCATTGCATTTATTACTCAATGCAGGTATTGTGGAAGAACATGAAGATAAATATAACAAAAACAAGTGTCCGAAGGGAAACATTTAAGGCCAACGGGGCATCTGCAAATAACGTCATTGACCAGTTAGACCTCCTGACAGAAATAATAGAGATGATTCCAGATGATGACCATCTAGACATTCAGATGGAAGATCAGGGGCACCTACACTGGGTATACACATCTTGGGTCAAAACAGTGTTTTCTGACGACACTAAAACCAAACAGCAAATATGCGCAAATATGAGCCTGGTTATATTTATAATCCCACTATCTGTCACCCAGAAGAGAATGGGCTCCCTCTTGAGTCTGGTTCCTCTCAAGGTTTCTTCCTCATGTCTCAGAGTTTTTCCTTGCCCCTGTCTCCTCTGGCTTGCTCATTAGGGATCTAGATCTACATCCGGATTTCTGTAAAGGCGCTTTGTGACCATGTCTATTGTTAAAAGCCCGATACAAATCAAACTTAATTACAATTGAATCGAAAGTTGTAGTGCCAGTGCTTAAGCATTGCTGGTTGTAACTATATTGTAAACAAAAAGTACTTCTGAACATCCCCACTGGCACCAGACAAAATCTCATCATTAACTCCTCTCTCTCCTGGGCTGAAGCATCAGGTAACCGGATGCAAGAGCCTCTTATTTTACAAATTGCCATGCAGACTTTCTGAACAACCCTACATACTATTGGTTCACTTACTCCAGATAAAATCACCAATTTCACAATGGAAAGTGCCACATGCCCAAAAACCTTAAAGTTGCATGTGCTCCAAAAGTAAAATGATCTCCACTGCAGTTACTTTATGCCTTCAAAAGCATAAAAGCCACACAAAAAAGCCACACAAAAATCATCCAAATCATGTAAAAGGTCACTCACTTCGGTCAGTGAGCATTTGTTTAGCTGGTGATGCCTTTTGGTCTTTATTGATGTAGCCCAAATATTTCACGTCTCTCCTTTGACAACCTTAAACTCAAGTTAAATTAATTTAATTTAAACCCCTATTTAACTCCTGAAGTAACATTAATCTTTCACTTGGAAGTCATTAGTTAAAACTAGATTATGCTAAATCTAGGACTATTTCTATCTCTGACTGAGAAAGTGACGGAGTTAGTCCAGTTTAAAAGGCCATTTTAGTCCAAGACAAAGCTTAATCCCTGTCTGGGAAACCGGCCCTTAAATGTTGTTTTTTCCTTTAATTTGTCACCCGTCTGTAAACTACAAAAATGGCCTAGGAAAATCTCTAGACCTTTACCATGATTAAAATTAGGACCTATAAATATACATGAAATTTCCATTTGGAAATGCCCTCATGTCCTCCTGCCATTCCAAATTACTAACCAAATAGCTAACTCATAGTAAACTAGTTCGCATTTGTCACAGGTAGACATGAGCTGGATTTTAGTATGTTTTTTATTTTAGAGTCTTGATTTGTATCATCATATTCTTAGAGATTAACATTACCAAAAAAACTATTTTGTTTATCACCAAGTTAGCTAGCTAACTCCAAACAGTTAGCTAACTTAGCACGCAGGTTCTGCAGCTAAAAGGTTTATTGGTACCAGGTCATACTTTAATCTCAGACATTGGTCCAAAGCCATGGAGCTTTTTTAGTGACATATGCTC
>JAOUQW010000016.1:6308164-6320514 GCA_028565825.1 Olivaichthys viedmensis
GTCCCTTAACTTCTTAACGTGTGTCCCCCAGCATCACACCACCAGAGACACATAACCGAGGGAACACACACACACACACACACACACACCAGCATACCCCCCAGCTGTACCAGAATGTCAAAGGCAAAAAAAACAGAGATTCGGATGAATATAGAACCACACACCCTGTCACCGCCATCTTAGGTGTTCTCTACCACCCACGCGCAGGGATACATATGCATGAGCAGAGCTGCACCGGCATATGCTGCTGTGAGAAAGCTCGTTGAGGTGCCAAGACCAACTTACACTCAACTTCACTTTCAACATTGGGCCAATCAGTAGCCGTGTGGGAACTGATCCAGCAGAAGTCAGCTGCTGGGCGGCATGTCAAATACCATCAGCCTCAATCAGTGACATCTGTCATCGAGGTCCAGAACTATATACCAAAATTGCATAAATTATGCATTGGTGCGTTTGTCAACAGTTTACTCCACAACTACAGCTATTCTGAGACATCTTACTGAAGACGACACCTCCTCAGGCCAGATCTATGTCTTACATCTCCACCAGAGCAGCAGCTCCTGCACGGTCATGATTGCAGAGTGCCAGGCATGAAGATGCCATATCAACCATCAGGTGCTGTTTGCCTCCTGGCTCTCTCTGGCCATTGAGCAGTTGCTTTGATTGTTTGTTTCTGATGTGCAGGTTTTTGTTCCCTTCAGAAGGGCAACCTAAAGCTGAAGCAGCATGACCATAGATTAGAGCTCAAATCAACTGATGCTCCTCAAATTCATTTTGGAGTCTCTCATAGAATAATATAAGACTAATAAGCAACAGTATATCTGGGTTGCTAAGGAAAATGACAGGATGTCTTAGATGAAGAGATAAGGAGAAAGTAAATAAAAATCATCAAAAGAAGAGAGCCATTATGGAGGGAATTACCAGAAGAAATGGCTTTGATTATATGAAATTGTAGACTTTAAACTGCTCTAGAGTGACACATAGAGGGCTTTAGGTGATGGAAAGGTAGCTTCTATGTGGAATAAAGAATCAAAAACAGATTCAACATGACCAGCGGAGCAAATTGTGTTTCAAAAATAGACATTTGCTTCTCTAGAGAGGTCATTTATTAGCCATGCTGAGTGCTCATGGCAGCATGAAACACTGTTCAATGCTGTGAAAATTACGCCACTGGAACAGAGGACATTTTGTGAATGTACACAATATGCCAAAGGGAAGAGAACAGAATAGAATGCATTATAATATTTAATTAGGATTACGGATAAGTGTCCAATTACCTGGATTCGCCTAAAATGGAGTATCCAACAGTGTTAATAGGAAGTATTTTCATTTATCCTGAAATTCTAATATGCTATTATTTGTTCCCTTTAGCAAACTGCCTGGCAAAGCATCTTAATGATTATAGAAAAACACCTCCTGCCAATGCTGCAAGATGTTTCTGTTTCGGTCACCAGTAGGATAACTGAGCTTCAAAGAGCAATGCTTCAAAACTCGATGCTTGAAAACTGCAGAATGATGACTGCCATATGGGACGTGTCCACAGAGGGCCAATAGACATTACAGCGAATTTACTGAACACACCAGGACAGCATTTGTTGTCCACTTGACCATACTGATCTGCTAATGCTGCACAATACAACCAAAGTAGGTAGGAAACCAATCCAATAGGTACCAAACGTGCATCAATGAATGACTGCCATCTATCTGCTCAAAATTTAGTCTCAATTTGTCAATAAAGCTCAACAATACAGTAGTTGAGTTTTTATAGACACAGAATTTAATTCTAAACATTCTAAAAAAGGGGCAAAATCCACCAAAACAGTCAGTCTCATACCTTTCGTATATTGGACCTGGTTAAATAAATAGTAAAGTGCTGGTTACTTTCTTATACAGTCAGTATGACTCTACACAAAAGCTCACTCTGAATTGTGCAACATTGCTAACAGCTTAGGGAGATGACAGTTTTAGGTAGCAAGAAATTAAAGGAATAGTTCAGTTAAAAATAATGTAGTCGTTCAACCAAGACATGTTTGGTGTGAGAAGTTTTCTTTTTTGGTGTTGCACTGGAGCCACGAGGCAAATATACCTAACATATTGTTCTTATATATGGCCTGTTTAGTATCGTACAAACGGCATGCATAAATCATCACACACTCCCCTCAAAAGACATGGTTCGGCTCAGTAACACCATTTCTACATAAAACAGCAATATAAATCTATATTTAAAAAAATGAAATCTACAAATCAAATTGGAAATATAGTATCACAGAATCACTTCTAGCATAAAATTTTGCCTTGAAACTTCGAACCTCCCAGACGAATCTGAGGCTTGTGTGGAGTGACACCAACTATGTGCTAAGGAGGATAATGAATCATGCTTTATAATGGCTGTTACTACTTTTTAAATCCTTTTGTCCAATTTTGTAGATAAAAGTGTGTCATACAGCTGTTAAAAACCACAAGCAAGTCTGAGATCACTGAAGAACTTGACGTGGTCTGACGCTAGTGTGTGATGATTTCGGCTTGCAGTTTGCACATCGCTAAATTGGCGGCTATAAGTTCCCCGTACTTGTTATCCACATAAGCGCCATAGCGTTGCTCTAGTGCAAAACCAAAGAAGCAAACTGTTGACACCAAACATGTCTTGGCTTAACAACTATTTTTGGTGTAAGTAAAAAACATTAGGTCGTTTTCTTATGAACTATCACTTTAAATGGCACTCACGGACACTCTCGCCTCAGTACACTCCTGGTGTTACATATTACAGATATCTACTCCATCTCCATTGAGGACATGTCCAGAGCACACACACAACCTCGGTCAACAGGAGGAGGAGCGATAAAAAAATGTAGAGTGTATGATGATGAGGATGATGAAAGAAGCTGTAGGAAGAGGCAGACAGAGCGCAAGCAATAGAGAATGAGAAAAGGAGACTGAGTATAAAAGAGAGGAGGAGGAGGAGGTGGTAAGTAAAGATTAAAGCAATGTTTTAAAAGACAGGGATGGAAATATCCAAGCATGGAATGTCGGAAAGCCGGTGGGAGCACACAGAATATCAGTGCTTCCTCACACTGGAACTAGCTACACAAGCGAATCCCCCTGCTATAGGGATCTAACCCCATGGCAGAGTGTGTGAGTGAAATATTGATATAGATTTCTAATGATGAGGTTTTTCTCAGCAGGACGCTGGCTGAACAACTGCTCAGTGTTTTACAAGGCTTCCCAACAGAAAATGGTCAGGAAATACCCCGGCTCACTTCATGAATGAAGTGATTAGGCATTCCCCCACTGCAACCCCCAAGCAGGAGAGCTGAGGCAGGCCTGCAGCGGCGTGTGCATGGAGAAGCTCTTGGGAGAAGGCTTAGTGGTGAGGCTTAGGGAGGGAGTATGGGGTGGGCGTAGTGTGGGCGTAGAGTTCAGGCTGAAATAAGTGAAGCAAGCTAGAGCCCAGATATGGCTGCCACATGGAGAATACAGCTTAAGTAAGAACTTGGGGGCCAACATGCACTGGACAACAGCTGGAAGACATCGTCCACATCTCCTACTGCGAAACTGCCATGTTTAATGCATAACATATGGGGAGGGTAGGAGGAGCACGTCAACAGCCTACATTTGTAACTCTTTGACAGGTTCGTTTACATTCATTTTTGAGTTTTAAACACTGACTTGACTAAAATGGTCTCTCATATAGGAAAATCTACCACTAAAAGAGAGGCATAGCCATAAAAGTGTCCACAGGCAGACTGTAAATTGAGCATTTGGCACTACACCTGCACCATATCAACTGTTCAATCCTGCACACATGGAATGCTCTATGGCTGCAACTAACAATTATTTTTATAATTGATTATTAGATCGACCGTATTTTTTTTAATTAATCACCTAATCTAAATCATCTAAAGGGACTCTTTCCCTGTTCATATCAAAGACAAATTTAACAAATTACAAAACAAATAACAGCACAAGAAGCTTGAAATTCATGAAGTGAGTTAATCAGCAATGACTGTAGCTAGTCAGAGCTACAGAGCTAAAAAAGAAATAAAATGCATCTTAAAATAAAAATAAATAAATAAAAACACCCTGAAATATTCATGCTGTAAACAAGCACTGAAGAGCAAATAACATTGCAATACTTAATTGAGGCAAATGAATGTGGGGCCACTTCCTTTTCCACCCTTAGAGCCTTTTTGAGGCGCAAAAAACACAGTTGGAGGCAGACTAATCGCTAAATTAGCGCTAACTGCGACATTCTTTTTACTTTACATAACCAATAAGCACGACTGGCTTAGCAGTAACATCGCTCTGACACTAATAGGAATCTAGGGAGAAGCAGTAATAAAAGATTTCCGTCTACAATGTTTCAGAATTGACGTGGTCTGTTTTATCGACTAATTGTTGCAGCACTAGCATACTCTGACCCAATGCTCCAGGCTTTCCATTTCACTCTCTCTCCCTTTTAGAGAGGAAATATATATTTGGCGAGATGAGTTAAAATTTCTTTCCAAAATCTCCACCTTTCCAGCTGCCTGGCTCCTCTTCCTCTGACACATACAATTACTTTCATTATGCAAATGGGCTAGATATGGGGTTCTCTGGAGTCGCATGCTAGCGTCTGCATGCAAAACAGCCTCTATTTGTTCTCTTTCAATTAGAGAACCCTAGGTGTATCATTAAACGAAAAAAAGCCACAGAGAGTATGCACAACCTTCCAGTTCCTCCCAACCCGTCATCAGACAACACCCTACCACACAATGTTTACACACTCCACACTCCACTCTTGTCTTCTTTAGGGTTTCAGGCTGAGAGCCTTTCAGCGCCCATTGAAAACCGAGGGGAGACAGCCTATCAGCATGCATGCACAGACACATCTCTACTTCTATATCCTATGCCCATGCATCATAGCGGTTTCTATTGCGATCTCTTTAGGCGACATTTGGCCCGGACCCTTAACCCTCTCAGCATGGCCGGCCGCTAAAAGAGCAGGTGTCAATGGAAAAGTTGGCTTTCGGCCTCATCAAGCTGCCTAAGCACCTTGTCATAATTATGTGCAGCAGCGCGGCGCACACATGTCAAACAAGGCATTAAGGGAAGTCAGGGAAACAATACAAATTAGATGAGGATGAGCAGGGCTCACGCAGAGAGTCCAAGAACAGATACACATGCACAGACGCACACACACACATGCTGAGATCGCTGCCGGGACCTGCTAACTCTTTATTACTCTACTGCATTGCTCCCAGCAGGCAGTAGAGTAATAGAGAGGAGGCACTGTACAACTCCGCCAAAATCATTGCACTATGTCTGTTTGTGTTAGAATGCAGAATAGAGGGAGTGAGCGAGAGAGATGCAGGCTTTCAGGTAAAGATTTATAGTTTCCTGCTCTTTCCTCACTGGCCCACTCCATCATCCCAGCGCTAGCCGAGCCACAGCCACTGGGTCTGCCTCTGCCACTACCACTGCTGGAGCATTCGAATTTCAAAGCAGTTTCAGCTTACTGTAACACAACTCGAGACAGATAAACCAGAGCAGACTATTGAGGAGACATGGCCTCTTGAGATCAGTAGGAATGTGTTTCCCTTTTAGGCAAAATAATAATAATAATAATTGGACACACACTGCTGTATGAAAAGTATGTGCAAAAGTATGTCAAACAAAGGCAGCGAAGCGAATCGCAATTGAAATTAAAACATTGACAAACCTTTATTAAAATTATATTCTTATCGGTCCAGAAGTATTTTCAAACTTTACAAATTTCACCTTTTTCTTTTCTTTTTTTACCCCATTTTTTTGCCAATTTAGTCGTTGCTAATTCCCACCGACTAGCTGGCTAGTACTCTCCTATCGCACGACAGCTACTAACCGGGGAGGGCAAAGGCTAACACGTGCTTCCTCAGAGACACATGAAGCCAGCCACAGCATCTTTTCGAACTGCTGCTCATGCAACGTCACAGGGCAGTCCCGCGTGCTCGGAGGAAAGCGCTAACTGCCCTCTTCCGTATGCATGAGCTCACAGATGCCCACGATTGGCTGGTGCCGCTTTTTGATCGACAGTAACGCCATCCCTCCCACCAAGAGAGCAGGGCCAATTACGCTCTATTAGACTCATGGCCACGGATGGCTGTGGCATCGTCGGGGCTCGAACTAGCAATCTCCAGACGATAGTTGCGCCACTCGGGAGCCCCCAAATTTCACCTTTAAAAATTGCAAAAATTTATTAAAAAGCAATGCAAATATGAGTAATAGAGACTATGGAAATCAAAAGATACAGATACAGATTAACATTGTGTCATGGCACAATGCACACTGCTGCAAATAATCCCCTCACTCTTTGAATGAGTACTGAGTACTCGGAGACAATACAGTGAAATTTAACATTCGACAAAGAAATCATGTATGAAAAACAGATTAAGAATGATTCTGATTACATAATGAAATAATGTCTAAGAAATAAACACTCCCTCAGAATAAACACTCCCTCAGCAGATCCATTATTCATTGCATAAATCACGGCCTGGAAAAATTTGTTAAAGTGCTAATCAATATCTCAGCAATCAGTCTAAAGTACATTTAACTTAATTGCCTTCATTATAAGGCTAGAGACTAGATAAACTAAAATATTATACTTTGATGATTCGCACAGAAGCTACACGTAGAACGACCTGGCGGCTTTCAAATCACGCACATTAGCCTAGAGCACATCGACTGGCCCATAGACCCTGAGACTGTATGTCATACCAATGCTGCAATTACCCAGTGTAGAACAGATCATCTGCTTCCCTCAGCCCTACTCACTAAAGCATTCAACTAGGTTTCAGAAATAGCACTCAACATTTCATCATCTTGGGAAACGAATAACTGTCATACATCGTAATTACAATAATTAAATTCAAAACAACAACCCAGCAGCCCCCACTTCTCTTGGTCTACTCTCCGTCTTAGTTTACCGTCGAGTGCTTTGATACAGCAGGCAGCCGGTGGTCGGTGCTGTGGCTCAAAACAGCTGAGACACTGTGAAAAAACAGATTACAGTTTCTAAAGGCGATGTGAAACGGGACTCTGAGAGATCTCTGAGGAGAGGTTCAAAAGCTGGGTGACAAACGCCTGTCTGGCAACAAAACAAGAGTGGATGAAGGAATTTTCTTTCTGAATGGCCAGAGAAATTCCCTTGATGCCTAGGCAAGACTCGAGCCATGTCAAAACTGCACAAGCGTGAATATCAACTGGATTCATTTCCCTCCTCTGCCTTCTTCGAGAATAAACTGGCTCAGTGGTAGATTTGTGCCTGTGCTTCTTATGCAGTTTTTGACCCATACTTTCAAAAATCCCTCTTATTCAAATAACTCTATCCAATAACTCTTTTTCTGCGGTCGGCTGGCGAGCTCCGGTCAAAACAAGTGGCATATTCCTATATCTCTCTACCCTTTTCAGGCCCGGTTAGGTTCTGTATGATGTTTACACAAGTGTGCTGAATCTACAGAACTCCATACACAGGTCTTCTGAAGGACGTTGGTGTATTTTTGTGTGGACAGAACTTTGTCCTCATAATGTCGACCTCAAAGCCCCAACCCCGCAGCCTTCCGTCAACATGTTAAGACCCATTCAGATGTGTCCATGGTACACCTATGATATCTTGATATGCACCAGGTTCCACGCCCAAAAATACACGAGCAAGATTTTTTTGGCTCTTTTGTGTAAAATCAATGATATAAAAAGATTTAATTAAGATAGGAAAGCAGTAATAATTAATTCTGTTCGTCTCAGACTGCATCGCGCCATCAAGAAGACAGCAATGGATGAATAAATTAGGCTACATGAGCTCTTTTTTTTTTCTTTTTTTTTTCTTCCGAGGAAGTTGTGTGAGCTTTTTGAAGCGAGGAAAGTTTGGCAGGTCCTCTGAACAGCCCTCTATTAAGAGCACAGCTCCAGCTTGCACAAACACCTCCTAGTCCTAGATCAAATCACTTTTCAATTCAAACATGCATTATGGTGGCAGGTACAATATAGCCCCTGGGGAGAGGGACACTCGCTGTGACAAATGCCAAATGGGAGGCTGATTTCTGAGGGAACGCACTCATTACAGCGAGCAGAGATGTGTGGCAGACAGCAGGGAGCCGAAGGAGGACTTGAGTTACCAAGTCCCTGTCTCTCATTCTTACTTATTGTTATTGTTTCACAATATGGCCTAATTTAAAACCAGCAGTGGCAATGTTGGGTGACCTATAGACACAGGCTACGTAATGACTCCATCATCCATTAACTTCTAAATGTGTGCACATTTGGGCTCAATGGAAATGTACTTAAAGACAAATAAAAAGGGAAATAATAAAATGGAAATGGGCTCCCAGCCCGGTCTATAAATGCTGACACCACTGTGGTTTGCTAATGAGCATTCTGTGTAACATATGCAGCAGTCGTTAAAGGCTAAATTATGAACTAAAAGGCAAAATCACATTTGGAAAATTTACCCTTGAAACGCATGCCAACAAAGCATGGTAAGAAACAGCACCCAGGTGGACAATCGGTGGCAATCGGCCAAGCGTAGTCCGCATTCAACCTGACAGGTGGTGGGTCTGGGTATACAGACAAGCCAACTTTTATAACGGCCTCATATTACAAGAAAAAAAGAACCAGCACAGTCCAACTGATCGTTCTTCATGGCTACAGTATGTTCAGCTGAAGCCAATGACACCTAAGCTCAGAATAGATTCCACGATTTGGCATGTTCAAAGCAAGAATTACATTGGTGTGGGGCACTAATTGCGAATGAACATTTGTTTTATCTTTAATAAGATTTTCTAAAAGCCAGCTTACTGACACAAAACAAAGATAATTAACAGGGCTTCGTGCTGCCAAGTCTTTTCATGGATGACCTTTATCGAGATTGCACTTTCCTCAAACTCTTAGAATCTGGCAGCTCTCTGTCTGCAACTCTCGCTGTAGCTACTGCCACTATCTCCGAGCGGCATAATGACAGCGGACAGAGGCGTCTCACTCTTGCAGTCACATGAAGACACTAATTAGAGGCTGCTTTGTTACTTTGTTAGGTTTTAGCTAGTGATTAAATGCCTTTTATTGGACAGGACTTGGCTGTTAATTGCAGCTGCACATACCGCAAACACCATGCATTATCAGGAGCGGGAGAGGACAACCGCCAGCTCTCATTAATACTGATCCGGTTGCACCAGTTTCTTTTCTTTTAAAAAGAAATATCTATAATTTTATATTTCTGCAATACAAAGAAAACATTCTTTAACATCACTGCTTTGGTTTTGTGAATTAAATATCTATGGAACGGAGGGCATGTTCATTGGATTGTTTAGTTCCTCTTCTCATTTTCTTGACAGCTCCTGCCTTTGGGCGGCCTTGCAACAAATTTATATAATATTTAATGACAGAGTGATAGAGTCGAGGCTACATCTAATTGGCTAACTGATCTCCTTCAGTGCAAAATTAGCCTCTGGAAGGCTGTGCCCTGAGGGCAGAGAGAGCAAGACAGTGAGAGAGAGAGAGAGAGAGAGAGAGAGAGAGAGTGTGTATGTGAGTGAGTCTCTTCATGTGTCACATAAAGAACATAAGCCTTTCACAACTATTGGAAATGTAATTAAGAGCTAGCTGCAGCTTTTAAATGGTCAACTAGAGCAGAAACAAACTGTGCCTTCTGGAAAGCAAAAGAAGAAATTTCCATACATTGAAAATGAGCACCGTGATCAATAGTGCACAGTTTGAAAAGCGTCAGGGGAGGAATAAGCCTCACTGCCTCACTCATTACTTCAATTTTCTTCTCAGGCACTTCCTTGGGTTTATTGCCATCAACCCAAAGAGGCAAAACTTTTGTCATGTAGAATACGAATGATGCAACCGAGAATTTAAAACATTAATTAAAAAATTTTAAGAATGTAGTGCGCCTCACTTTGATCACCCGCAAAAGTCATAAATCTGAGCTGTTTAAACTCTGATGGTGCTGCTAAGAGATGAGGTCCAGCAAGAGGTCAATCAAAAATGATTATCCAGTGTTGATGCCTGGACAGTGTTTCAAGCAGACAATGGCTTCTGTTGAACAGCTGTGGAAGAGCACACTTGCTGCTGCAATTAGATATGTTTTTGCACTAGCTTTTTTTTTCCCTGAAAGAACAGAACATTCTACCAAACCCATGATTGCCCAATTTCAGGGCAATTCCTATTCACTCCCCAGCAGAGCGTGTCATTTCCATGCTTGGTCTGAACGCAGATCATTAATAGCATTTGTTTGTCTGACAGCCACAATGAAGCCACCAAACTCCTGATCTTAAGGAGATCCATCTCCACAGCCGGCAGCGAGGGATTCAAATCCAATCCTTTTTTTCATCTGCTGCCGCACATAAATATTCATCAACATAAACCAGCTGTTTCCTCCATTTATAGTGTTTGCAGAGAGCCACCATTTGCCAGTAATTTGTTGCTGTTTAATTAATGACTTTCTGTGCATGGCAGCAGCAAGAAACAATACTTCACCAAGTATGGAGATTTATATCGTCGAAAATGGGCAAGAGCGAGCGGGCAATCAGAAGTGAGACTGTGTCCCTGGCCTACATATGGTAGAAGCCAGGGATGCTGGAGAGAGAAGCTGCTGCCCAGAGGCTGCTTGCCCTGAGAGGAGTCGGCAAGCCTGTTTACGACACCCATAAGTGTATGTGACATGGTAAACTCCAGCTTCAGCTCTAGCTAACGGTGTGGAGTGCACCAGGGCTAAGACCAAGATCATTATCTGCCTGGGTTAAAACGCTCCGGTTAGCTTGAATTAGACACAATCCTCTCAGCACTTACCATCAGGAGGCGGGACATGCGGAGCCGTGCCAGGTTTGTCTGAAAAAGAGAAAGAGAAAGAGAGAGAGAGATAAGTGCATTAGTTAAGCGAAAGATATCAGCACATCCCAAAGGGTTGGCAAAGTCATTCTGTTGGGGGCGGACATTGACTGCAGACAGATCTATGTAAGAGGAAGATAATGAGAGCCAAAAGACAAAACTGGCTGAGAACAGTGGAGTAAAGCTGATGAGCTGTCATTTACTTCTCCACAAAGTCTCAGGTGAATATGTGAGTGGTTTTTAGAGTGTTTGGATCCAGTAAGAGATGTATGAATGTATTCCCACAGCTGATTTCAGGTATTCTGATTCATGTTTTATTTCATGTAGGCCAGTGGTGTGAGATTGTACTAAACAGTAAAAATAAGCAGACATTTGAACCAGTAATGTATGTCAGATTAAGAGGGCCCATGAGCTTTTTATCGTTAGATCACTGAGGTGAACATTTGTTTTCTCAAACTCAAGATTACTTGACAAAATCAGACAACAAGAGGAAACAAATGACTATCATCACATACAATCATCATGCATTAGAAGACTTAACAAAAAGATAAGATGAATAGTAAGTCAGAAAGTCAGAGTCACACAAGCAGCTCTATAATGGGTGGTAAAAGCGAGGGTATGAAGGTGCATTGAGAAATAAGATACATACAAAGATAGTGGAGAAAACCAGAACTGGCAAATGAGTGTGTGATAGCATTAAGAGAAAATATGGGTTTGAGCTGTGATTTGAAAGAGGAAAGTTCATGGAGGTTCTGTGGGAGTGAATTCCGAAGCTTGGGTACTATAACACTGAAAGACCGGCCACCCATGGAGGAAAGGTTCACCACAGGATACATGTTCACACAGCGCACCGTTCTTCACAAGGAAATCAATAGGAAAGTCTAGAAACCCTAGAACTCGCTTTTTAACGATACAATACATGAATCTTTCTAGTATAAGGGCATCCCTGGTGCCCTACTCCTTACAGGAAGTAGTAACTCATGCAAAAAACCCTCATCGGTTATGCAGTCAGCCTAACACACACATACAAATACACAAGCATGCATACACACATACACACACACTCATATGGGGCCGGCACAGGGATTCTGCATTCCTTAGAACTGGAGTGCCAGAATCTAGTTTAATTTTAGGCTCACTTCAAATTGCTTGTCAACCGCTAAGTGTGAGGAAGGTTGGGCAGCCGGAATTGGAGAGGAGAGGAGAGATAGAGAGAGAAGAGAGAAACAGAGAGAGGGAGGGGAGAGGTAAAGACAGGGAGCGGAAAGAAACGGGGAAAGGGGACTGTGTATCACCCCATGAATAATGAAGTGTCAGTTACGAATTTTCATCCGCCGCTTTCCAAAACAACAAGGAAAACATAGGCATAACTAAGAGCATCAGTTCTCTCACAGTGACATTTCTACACACACACAAACACACACACACACACACACACACTTATACCACATCTCACAAACACACTTATACCACATCTCACACTCTTATACCACATCTCACACACTTAT
>JAOUQW010000016.1:6330847-6345632 GCA_028565825.1 Olivaichthys viedmensis
TGAGACCACTACTAGCTAGCCTTCTTTTGACACTACTTTTGCTGATTGGAGTCTCTCGTTCTTTATTCAGCACATTCCGTATCTGTGATGAAGTTGCTGTTCTCTCTCTCTCAGTGAACAAAGCTTTATGTATTGGCTTTCTGATGGTGTGCTCACTTTTGGTCTGCCTGATCGTGCTTTGGCTACAACTGATCCAGTTTCAGCAAAGCGTTTTAGAGTGCCATACAGTGGCAAAAAAAAAAATCCCAGATTTTAAATGTGGTCTCAGACTTTCGGACCCCACTGTATGTGACACCCATAAAAAAAATTCCTTAATTTCCACTGGATTCTGAACTTTGTCTTTTAGGGAATTACACCAATATCTTAATAAGTTTACAGACATAAAAATCAACTCCAGAATTTTGGGCACCTTTGACCATATATAAGGTTTCACACGTAAAAATTCCTTTGTCATCCATCACCATGAAGAGCTTGAAACATTAAAAAAAGATGTTTCTTGACTTGCACAAATCCGGTAATTGGCATAAAAATACATACGAAGTTAAAAATACCATTGAGGACAACCAGGACCATAAAAAAAAAAAGTTTCAAAAGTCTGTTAACAGTAAAGCATTTGCCAGGAATTGGACTATGACCATACTGCCCACACATACAGTGAGGAGGATTGTGAAGGAGGCAGAAACGACCCCAAAGGTCACCATTTCAGAATTGCACAGTTTAGTTTTTATTATTCTTGGGGTTTTCAAGTTCCAAAATCAACTATTAGATTTAATAAACCATATGCTGTTTCGAAGAGTTACACAACCCACAAAGTGAAGTGCCTGAGTGTGACTGGAACTACAAATTGCGTGTTGTGGTCAGATGAGACCAAATTCAAACTTGTTGGCCATTAACATCATCAGTACATTCAGAAAAAAAAAGAAACTGTATACAAAGTGGTAGATCATTGATGCCTTGAGGCTGTTTTTCTGGCTAGTGGTCCAGGGGCTTTTGTTAGGATTGATGGCATCATGAATGGAGGTTAAGACTTTATCTTTGATGGATATTTCAAAAAAATTATGTTCCAAAACATACATCTAAATCAACAAAGAAATGATTGTGGGACACTGGCCATCTCAGTGTCCGGATTTGAACTCTGTTAAAGACCTGTGGTCTGAATTGATGATGGCATGCGCAAACCTAACAATATAAAGGGGCTTGAAATGTTCTGCATGGACGAATGGTCCAAGATCCCTCTACAAGTGTCTCCAACCTTGTTATACATTATAGGAAGAGTGCTGTTAGGGTGCTCTCACACTAGGCATTGTTTTCTCAACCGCCAGCGCACGTTTTACATGTAATCCTATGGAAAGCAGCCACAAGGCAGGCGGAATGCGGCCGCTTTTTAAAAACGCTGCTGCCAGCGCTTTTTTCATCATAGCGGAGCGCTTCCAAAAGCTCAACTTTTCAGAAAAGCGCTGAGTGATGTCAAGCGCCTTTTTACCTCCCGACCAATCAGGTTGCAGCTCAGGGGGCAAGCGAGAAAAACCAACATGGAGGACAGGGTGCTGGTGGAAATAGTAGTCTTGTTAGTGAGCGAATATAAGGAGATTTACTATATGTTGAATCGAAAACATTTCATATTTTCAACGTTTCAATGTAACTAAACTAATTAACAACTTCCACCCGGATATCCACCCGGTATGTAAGGTAACGGTCCTACTTTTAGTGCCGGTTTATACTTGCTGTTGATAATGTAGACGGACGTTTAAAATGGCGCCGGTCTGTATCCTGCGTTCATTCAGCACGTCGATTGTGTGCATCCTAAAAAGTTTACGCAACATATACGTGTGGTGTAATACCAGCGTAAATGGCGGGGACAGTATAGTTTAGCAACACACCGATCGGTAGAACGAGAGAAATGAACTCTCGGTTTCGCAACGAGATTGGTTTAATGGCCTGATACACCATCTACTTTGGCACTGCTGCCGCTGTTTCTCCCATTTTCTCAAGATGCACATTATAATGCACCTCCTCAACTCCCGCCATCTTCACTGTTTACCTCGTTGTGCAAAATCAGGAAGTGGTCGTGGAAGATATTCCGGTGCTGGCGGTGTTTCGGCTCTGACCTGCTCCCTAGTGGACAGAGTTTTAATCCTCCAGATGTACAGACGTTACGGAACCGAGTATGTGATCAATGATGCTCGTGTAGCTGCGGTACGCAGTATAAACCGGCCCTTATGGTTACAGTCTGCGCGTCACGTGAGCTGCTTTTTTTTCATATCAGCACAAAAGACTCTGGCTGAAGCGCTTTTTCTGTAGAAAAACCACCTAGTGTGAGAGGACCCTTATTCTTTAGCAAATGTTAATTGTAGAGGTGCCGATCATTTATTTATGTTTTTTAATGGTACTGCGTTCATATGAGTGAATGCATACTGGAAATTCTTTAATGATAAAAAAAAAAAAAAAAACTCACTCATTTGAATATGCCTTTGTTTGTATTGTGTTAATACAAGTCCTGCATGTTATTATACCGTAATACTGAGCCCCTTGTCCTGGTTCCCTATTCTCTGAAGTATCCTATTTTCTCATTTCTAATTATTTTTATCCTGTATTCCTCTAGTTTCTAGTCTCTATGCATCAAATATTATCTGTTTTTTACCTCTGCCTGTCTACTTAACCTTCGATTTTGGATTTGCCCATGATGACCGTATCTGCCAGTGATCTGACCCCCTGTGGATTCTGGCCATGTTTGTTGGAAAAGTCAAAATAAACTGTCTCCGCGTATACATTCTACTGACACTGGCCCCCATGTGTTACAACTAGTAAGCTGACTGCAGCCTTTGGTGGACTAATGTTAAATTGCTAACCTCTATGACCCCATGATCTAGTACTGCATCACTGTGCAGACATGCAAG
Source organism: Olivaichthys viedmensis (assembly GCA_028565825.1). NCBI lineage: Eukaryota > Metazoa > Chordata > Actinopteri > Siluriformes > Diplomystidae > Olivaichthys > Olivaichthys viedmensis. The sequence goes on from JAOUQW010000016.1 coordinate 6,333,745, forward strand.
GACCCCACAAACCTCGGCCTGCTCGAAGCTGACAGTTCTGCTGCCTCCATCTCGTCCTGCAGATAGCAAGCTGGAAATGAGAACAGTGCTGCCTCCTTCTCCTAACAACACTACTGACTCAGTGCCTTCAAATTGCTTTTCCCTCCATATGTCTGCGTTCCTTTCACAGCTCTGATCAGAAATCTGATTGGGTAGGTGCAGGCGTTATGGCAGCAACTCAATCTGGACTGCTTTCACCATTCCAGCTCTTTCACAGCTCCGTGCACACATGTAGGATATACGGAGAGATAGAGAGTCTGTTTAACTGCAATGGAATTGGAGCTTTGCCTCCTCAGAGTAACCCAGGAGTTTTAGCTCAGTACAGTGACTCCCATATGAGCCTTCAAATCTTGCAGGCATCTTTTCACCTAAAACACACAGTCTGTCTATCCTCTACCTTTTCTTATCAACCTGCAGTGCCCCTCATGACAGCTTTACAATTATGTATTTACATTCACTCATTCAGCAGAAAGTTACAACTGAGATGGAATAAGGGCTTGGGAATGTGACGTCATGCCGTGGTGATCCGCCATACTTGTTGAGTTACAAACAGTTCGTTATGAGGCATTAAAGTAAGATAGCTAGCCAATCTTATCTAGTGACTTACTCGCTCCTAACAATCTAGCTACAGTTACTTTTCAAAGTCAGGGTAATCATGGTAATCGTGGTAAAACAATAGACAGTGGAATATAATTTCACAGCTTTTCTGTGTGGAGAAAAAAGAGGGGCGCAATAAGGTCTCTAAGGTGATACAGAGGCTTGAGTTTCAGCGATAATGAAAAAAAAAAAACTTTCTGCAGCATCTCAAAAATATATCAATGTGTGCACCCGGTATTTTCATTCTGCTGAATTGGAAATTTGCTTGGTGCTCCTCAGCTACTTTAAATGGACAAATTATGTTTGCAAGTTAGACTTTACATGCTTTTCTCTCTCCCTCTTTCACAGGCTCTGTCTTTAACATCATTTCATAGTTATTTATATTTCCATATAACGTGCTGGAAACTTTAACAGACAGGCAAAGATGGAATGGAAGAAGGAATTAATTTACTGCCGTGTTCATTAAGAGTTACGGCGTTAATCGCGTTGCAAGCAAGACAGAAAGCAGGTCTTAATACTGCACTAGCAGATCCAAAGCTTTGTTACTTTCTATTACCAAGTTTAATATTCATTCTCCTGCTAGTTGTGTGACTGTAAAAATGTAACACAAGCTAAATACACATTACATGGCTAACTTCCTTCCATTTAAATGAACGTTCTGTCACAGTTTGCCGGCATGTAATTAAATCTAAGTCCCTGTATGCAGCTGTTTTTTAATTATTTTTTAAATGCTCAGAAGAATAAGAACTTATGACGTGACGTCGATTCCCAAGCCCTATACAATCCAATCACAGAGCTGAGGGTTAAATGCCTTGTTCAAGGGCCCAACAATCACTCTCTGACTCACAAACTTCTGATCACTAGCTCACAACCTCAACCACTGAGTCACCATTTTATTACTCTGGTTTTATTTTAATGTTTTTCATTTTATTTCTCCAGCCTCTATACAGCTTTGCATTTCCAGGCACCACTTGCCTTTCTCACATTCTCTCACCTTCTATTTTTCCCCTACACTTTTTTGTCACAATTCTCCCCTGACAATCATCATCATGTTTGGTCATCTGACCCAGGCCTTGCATCTCTCCTGAAACTCTCATGGGAACTGGCTAGGGTCATATGACTTGCCAAGCAACAAGATACTCCTATGTTCTGGTTCTCTAGAGGGCTTCTGTCATATGATCCTCTTCAGAGCCCCAGCCTCGCATCTAAAGCACACTGTATAAATGTATGACATCACTGTAAAAAAGTCGCAGAAAGATGTGATTCATTGAAGAACCCGGGGCAACAAAAGGCAGGAGAAAGGATTGCCATCGATAGCCTAGCGATGAACGAGATCATTACGCTCAATACATTGCCCAGCGATGAATGAGATCATTATGTTCATCTATAAATTATAGTGAGTTCAAATGCCTCAGTGTTTCATTTAGAGCTGTGTTCACCTATTTAACCCCAATCTGTTACACCTAGGCACATAGTCTTCCCATCTTCTGCATCCAGACAAGCAGGGAGATTTTATATTTCAGATAGCTAATATGTATTAGATATTTCCCTTTAAGTAAAAACATTAAAAAATCAATCCAGCTTTAAAAAGGGGGCTTTTCAACTCCATTCTAAATTACATTTTGTACTAACCAAACTGTTTGAGCAAATGATGAGGTGATTAACGACGATTAACGATGAGGTGAAGAAAACAAATGAAAATTGATTTGGGGATTACATTGTTGAATGCTGAATCTGATGAATAGAAAAAGAAAGCAAAGAGAGGGAGGGTGTGAGTTTTAGACAGCTGGGCAAAATCCTCACATTAGATTGAATTTTAGATTTTGCCTGCTTCAGTGACTGTCAGTACATGAATGTGACTTGTTTTCTGTTTTGACTCTGTTTTGACTCAAGGAAAATAAGAGATATGAATTGAACATGTATTAAAAAAATTACTGGACAGCTCTAAAAGAGTGATAAAGAAGGGGCTTCCAAGTGGCACAACAGAAAAGCTTTGGCCCTATTGTTGGAAGATCATGAGTTCGAATCCCAATGATGCCACAGCCATCCGTGGCAGGGAGTCCAAGAGAGCATAATTGACCCTGCTCTCTGGGTGGGATGGCATTACTCTCTACTTTCTTCTCTACTCTCTCTCTACTCTCTCTCTCCCCTGTCGATCAGCGTGACATTAGCCAATCGAAGGCATCTGTGAGCTCATGTATGCGATAGAGGACATTTAGTGCTTTCCTCCAAGTGTGTTTAGCTGCCCTGTGACCTGCATGAGCAGCAGTTAGATGCAGTAGTTGGCTTCATGTGTCTCGGAGGAAGCCTTCACCCTCCCTGGTTGGTAGCTGTAGTGCGATAGGGGAGAACTAGTTAGTGGGTGGGAACTGGCAATGAAGAAAATGGGGTACAAAAGGCCTAGTATAGAGAGGATCAGGGTTGAGAATGATGTGCAAAATAGAGTGGCAGGGTGTTCCAGAGGAAACAATTTAGTTGTGTAGCCATCAGTTCCAGCTGCATTGTCTGCTGGTGGATTTTCTTTGTGTGTCTGCCTGTCTATATCATGAGAAAGCCCACAGGGAACAATCCCTCCCCAATTGTACAGGCTGACTGCCGACTGTGGAGTCTATCGAGGATACATCTCGAGGCAGGTCTGAAACCGGCCAACACCAATCATCCACCATGCGAGAGGCAGAAAGAAAGAGAGAGATAGAAAGCTGGGGTCTGATCCAGATCGAGTGAGCAGACACCACTTGGACAGCGTTTGTCCATTTGTAGGAGGGGTTGAACTCTGCCAGGTGTTGGCGTCGGGTTAATGCAGCTGCCGCTGGGGCTGACAGCGATGAGGACGTGCATTCCATCCTGAACGCCGCCACACTGATAGGCCTGATGCGAGCCAAATGGAGAGAGCGACGTGTTGCAGCTCGGACCTGTCTCTCACTCCTGCACTCTCTCTCTATCTCTACCACGCTATCCGTCTACATGTGGAAGTAAAGCTCTGCTTGGGTCAGCAGGCGGACCTGTAGACCTGCTTGCCGCCTGCCCAACACAACTCAGCTCCACTCACTCAGAAAACACTTTTCTTCCTGCCTCCCTTCCTTCTACAATAAAAACCTTCTCTGTCCATCATATTTCATTATTCCACTCCTCCCACATCCCTCACATATCGTTTTCACTTCTATTGATCAAGCCTCTAAATGTTAGCTCTAGCGACTGACAGCAGTGGCCACTGGAATGAGGGAGGACAGAAAGAAAGAGAGAGAGAAATAGAAGGAGAAGAATATCAAAATGGACAAATGAACTCATCCCGCAGAGGAACTTGACACTTCGGCAGAGGTTATTGTCTTGTAAGAGGCGGAGGGCCTGGAATAATTCACCAGGAAATCAATTTTTGTCGGGCCATTCATACATAATGGAGAGGTGATGGACTGTGGGAGCGAGTTTCGACCTACCTTGCTTTCAGTCAGCCTGGTGAGGCCTTTGTTTCACTAATCCCTTATCTCTCATTTGCCAATTCCACTTTTTCATGGCCATATGGGCAGTTTTGGTCCAGTGATCAAAGTCTATTCATTTGGATATACTGCACTTTTATTGACAATGCCATAGGATGACAATAGAAATGGCTACACTATGAACTAGAGCAAAACAAAGGAGCTTGCGTAGGGTGAGGTAGAAAGGTGCAGGAGAGAGCAATATTTCAAAAGAAAGCAATGAGATAATGAGAAATCACAGCTTCATATCTGACCAGAGGCTAGTGAAAGCAGGGCACTGCTGGAACACACAGTCAGATCAACCCTTCAAGTATAAAATATATGGCAGTAAGAATACCCAGATTTTCTCCAATTGAAGCTATTTGAAAGAGTGATCGCAGGCCTTATGAATGAATAAGTTGAAAATGAATAATGCTTCTGACATGCTTCAGAGTTTTTGAGGAAAAAATATGCAGCTCCTCCTCACACACCCAAAGACTGCAATAATGAAGAATTTTCTGTCATTAAATCCTAAAAGCAAAAAGTTTTAAAGTGTCAATCAAAACCTACAGTGCCATTCTGCAGAATTAAAGTGAAGAATTATAGGCTTAGTTTTTTAATGTACATACCCCGTCTTGCTGGTGGTGATTGTGCACAATTACAGTTACTGCCTTGCCACTGAGTATAAATGTTCATATTCTGGCCTGCGTGATGTTTGTACTGATCAAAGACGTAGCGTGGTTGTGCAATTAGGCTCTACTCAACTGACACAATGCCCCGCCAGCTTAGTGTCAGAAGTTTCTTCAACAGGCAGAATAGTAACGATGACGCTTATAAAGCAAGAAGTAAAAACTGACCAATTGCAGCAGTCTGGGGCAAAGCAGAAGCGAGAATATAGAATATAACATTTCTGGCATTTGTTATGAAGGGTTTAAATGTCTGCCCTTTCAAATGTTAAAACTCCTCTATTTCACGAGACTCCTGCTTGTCATTCTTCCATGATTTTGGTGCTTTTTTATTTTTCCCCACCTTCCATTTTATGTTTTGCCAAGTCAACGCGATTACACATTTGGGTTACAATTCAAAAAGGATAAATAGGCATGAACTAGTACTGCTCAAGTATGATCAATGTAACATACAATGTAAAGCTACTTGTTAAGATAAGCTATGAATAGGAGGATGTGCACACATAGTTACGGTAGGCCTACGAGTTGCCATTTTTATAATTCCCTGTGAATTTTAATATGGCTATATTGTGACAATGTAATCATGTTATAATATTAACATACACAAATGCATTTCAGTATGTCTATGTAATTGTTGGTATATGAAAACAAATTTTCACTATGACAATTTTTATAATCCCTAGCACATCTCAGTCATCTCAGATAACATTACATAATAGGCATCTCAGATTCTGCAGTTTCTGCACTAACAACCACGATCTCCGAAGGGTTTGGATAACAGGCATGTATCGAGAAAAGCCTTACAAGCCTCTATCACATAACACAGTTATGAAAATGGGAATAAACAGACAGAAAGCAAATTGACATGAGGCCTTGCAATGAGCACAGATCTCTGTCATTATAGCAGTTTGATTCTTCTTTCTGATGTAGAGCAAATCAGACAGGCTGGTGATGGCAGCAATAACAGGGGCAGCCACCCTTTATAGGTTAGAGTAAATGTTTAATGTGTTGTGTTGATGAGCAGCGATCTCCCTCTCGTTCTCTTTCTTTCTCTCTGTGATCATCAGAGAGTCCGTACAGTGAGAGTCTCACCTCAACCTTCTGTGCGCCAATTATACAGCTACGTGACAGTGCAGCCGAAAGCACCAATTACCTTCATCAGTGCCATCTCCCCTTCTGTTTAACACACGCCTACAACTGCACACACGTGCACACATTCACATGGATGCACACACCAAAATGCGCACTCAATCACTGCCCAAACACACTGCGTCTTAATGGACCAAAAACTTTTGCTCTTGCTTTTGTCTCCTTCCTCCTCTTACGAGAGCAGTGAAATATAAAATTACGCCACTTAAACGGGTTTTCCTGAATATTCCTCCAGTGTAGTCAAATGAGCAGTGCATACTGAGTATACAATAATTTAGCCTAGAGTGTGCATAATTGTCAAGAGCATCTGATAATGTCGTCTAGTTACATTTTATTCTATTACGGATTTGGCAATTGGAATTAACGGTGGAAATCTTTTGTTCAGGTTCAGCTGGAATGTGTTTATCTCAATTAGTGAGCAATAATCAGTTTTGAAATGAGCACCGACTTGCCTCGAGGAACAATTCATAAAGTACACAGAAATAAAAAATCCCTAACCAATTTATCTAATTTGCTCTGGCATGGATTACATCTTCGAGAACGTGCTTGCAAAGAAATATGATGTGCAGATCTCAAGTTTCCTTTTCTGACGTATCTGTCCATATTTTCAAAATGAACATTAATGAAGCATTTACACTGGCTTTAATTGTTGATGGCTTAAATCAATTACCCAAATAAACAGTCATTGCTGTAGAGGCCGTGTTTTGGTTCCAGTCATGTGCTTCAACAGGAAGCATGTCTAGTGCCTGTTTAATGTTACTAATGTCATGCTGGTGCTTCTCCCATCAGATTTATGAGCATGATTCCATTAGTGCAAAGCCATTCCATGCTTATGAACAATCATATCCGCCATATGTTCCCCATCTATTCTCTGCACTGACAAAAAGCGGGTGTTCTCAGCATCGTTGAGTAACTCAGCATGACAGCCCAAAACATGTCAACATCTCAATTAATCAGTGTCAGCGCTGCAATTGGGATTGTAAAGTAGATGGCGGGAGGAGAATCTGATGGGTGTTGCAGTTGTCTAAATTTATCCCTGCAGGGGCCACTCGTTTTAAACGCTCTTAAGACTGGCGCTAAGTGCTGTCTTATACGCAGTTACACCATCATGACAAAGACTGGTGGTGAACTGGTAGTGTGTATCTTTTCATTTGTGTCAGAGAGAATAGGAATATTGAACAGTGCTTTAAATGGCTAATGAGCCAATATGCCATGGCTAATGAAGTTCTGACCTAATCGGTCCAGCTCTGCTACCAAGGATTTTGTTGCAAAACCAGGGAGGGGCAGTTGGGCTGTGGTTTGGCGTGTGTGTGTGTGTGTGGGTGGCCACTGTCAGAAGGGGGAAGGGTGGGTGAGGTCAGGGTGGGCGTCTGCCTGTGTCTGAGGCTGTTAGCGCAATTCCCTCACGCCTGCCTGCAGCCTGCAGCCCATCAGCTCAGGCTAATGGAGACCCTCAGCCTGCCTAACCTTGTTCCCCCTAGAGTGTACCACACACAACCTAACAAAGGAGCAAAGAAGAATGGGGGGGGTCAACCATTAAGAAGGGACACAGAGCTGAGCAGTACAGAGGTAGTACAGTAGACAGGGTGAAAATGTGGATGAGGGGCATTATAATCCATTAATCATAGATGTCACCAGCCACCAGATGGGACCCCCACTTAGCGTTGGCCTGGTCCTGCCCTGGTTGAATAAAAAATAGATCATATTCATGTGACCCGGCTAACCCCATGTGAAGAACACAGACTTCTGGGTATCACTCATCTGGCACAAAGAGCCTTATCTCTTAACACCATTATGCACAGTGGGCCTTCCCATGAACAATAAATAACATACAGAATCAATAAAGCATGCACTGAATTATGCTGGTTGATTTTGCTTCTCTTCACTTGCACTGTGTGTCACCTTCATGTGGGAGGTTTTACAGTATGTGGGCAGGCTTATGGATTATGTGTTCTAAAAAAAAGTTTACTCACTAGACCTTGAAAGGATTTGGGTTTGTGTTGCTAAGTACTCAGAGCAGTAATAAAATCAGTGCAAAACCTGCCGTGGCGTATCATCTCTTGTTGATACATGTACCCCCTCTGGTGGACTAACTTTTCAATGACACTCGGGAAGCCTGTGGAGCAGCACCAGGGTAAATACTGAGAGCTGGCCTCATTACAAGGATCATTAAAATGATGAATATTATGAGAATAAAACAGCAACGCCTCTTAACTACCCCAATTCATTCCGAGCTAGTATTGACTGTTCAGCCTTGCTACACACCATAACAGTTCTAAAAAGCTCACATATTTTACCTTAAACTAATATTAAATACACAAATCATAGTGATATACTATGCAATTAAGTTTCTGCAGTCATTTCTCATAGCATTTTAAAATTCACAGCCCTGTTGGAGACGCAAAACACAGACATGGAAAATGATTGGGCTGCATTCACGTCATACAGAAGTAACTGTAATTACCACCTGCTAACCAAGAAGAAACGTTCACGTAAACCTCTGAGTGGTGATTCCGAGTTGAAATTTTTCGGTTCCTTCTGACAGCCTCAATTTCTCCGATCAAACTTGGAATTAAGACAACCGGTGTGGCTTTCAGTATGCATGCCAACAAGAATATGACAAAAAAGTATTTGTTTTAGTTTACATTTCAGTTTATATAATGAATTAGAAATAATAAATTGTACTCTCCGCCTCAGTTCTGTTAAAGATTAGGAAGAGATGTGCTAATGTTTAACCCAGCTATATGCTAATGCTAGCTAATGTTCGATTAAAACTACAACCGCCATTTTTACCCTGTAAATGAAATGGAAATGCATAAATGCTTTTAAGTTGGGAAAATGGGAAGGTTTCCAATCCTCCCAAATTTTCATGTGGCATTAGCGCATGCCAATTATGCCATTTTCTACAGTGTTGAAAATATTCACAAGTGTTATCATTTAGTTTACAGTTTACAGCCTCCGTTGTTGGTTTGCTAATCAAAGGACTCCTCCAACAGAAGGGATTTTTGGGTAACTGGCGTGCGTGGCCGTGATGCCTAGCTTCAGGAGCATCTGACACTGAATTCTCACAGACACACTTCAGCGTGCTGTCATAGGCAAGTGTGAAAAGACACAATGAGACAGACAAGACTGAGCAGATGAGTGGAGCCGAAACCTCAGGCAGGTGTGAGTTCTCCTGAGCCCAGGTGAGAGCTCTGGACAAATACACATCTCATCCTGACACTTACTGACACATTTACCTGCAAGTACATGTTCACACACATATATTTACACACACATATACACACCCACACAGAGACAGACCTACACAGATGCACATAAGTCATCAGTACACACCTTTTGTGTAAATAATTCCCTGAATAGTTACTGATGCTCTCACAGAGAGTACCTATTCATCCAGGCTTTAAAAAGCCACTGATCTTATCATACAATAAGCCTCTGTAATACATGTTTACTGTACACTGAGGACTTAATGACATTCCTTTCCTTGAACTCTCAGAGTTTTGGCAGTGGCAAGTTCACACAAGAGCAACCTCTTGTTTTTAATAATGTCTAATCTTGAGTAAGAGGTATGTGGCGCACTGACCTGAACTGAACCCATTTCAAGCTCACCAACTGTGTGAAACGTACAAAGAAAGTTCACTTATCATTAACAGGCCAACCAAAGTTGCCGCACAAATGCGCACAACCACTGATGACCACCAGATGGCGGTATGTCATCTCAGCAAAACAGATCTCTGCATGGTATCCCTTTGACAGCACGTGTCCTCACCTGGCAGGCAGAGGAACAAGTTAGTGTGACTTCAGGCTACGTTTATCGTAGCTCTATGATTCACTCTAAATGCACTGCTCAGGTAGGCAGTGTCGACATCAACTTTTTCATTACAACATCCACTTTGAGGAACTCACCGTAACTTTATAAACAGGTGTTCTTTACTGGCATATAAAGATCTGTGGTGCTTATACACTGCATAGGAGTTTATCTGTGTGTCCGTGCACATCGGAGGAGGCAGGCTCCAGCAGGCCCGGTACTCAATACTCACTCCCACTGGAGTCTTTACTACACAAGTGTGGAATTCTGATGTCCAGGAATGTGCTACTCATCTCATTCCAGAGACTCTATGGCAGGCATACAGGTGAGTACTGTTGTTGCAAATAATCACTTGCAAATGGTCACCATCCTTCCCTCTCAAACTCCAGAATAAAACAGACAGTAGTGGTTTTGTCCCTTGCTTAAAGGAATACTCCAGCGTTTTTTTTAACCTAATCTCTACCGCATCAGTAGTGTATTAGCAATTTCAGCAGACAAGAATCTCGACATGTTTCCCTGTACTGAGAACAGAACAGTAAACCCGTTTACTCAGAACTCACTTATAATGGAAGTCTAAGGGCAGTTGCTGAATTCCGTCAATTAACATTTAAAATACTATATGAATGCAAAACTACAACTGTTGCACTCTAACAATAGGCATCTTGGGATGAGACAGGCATGAGAGGATATCTTACCAAAGCTGTCCTTATGTGGTTTTATTCAACTTTTAAGCACTGGAGCAATACAGTAAAAAGTAATTCCGCTTAGTTGTGCTTTCCCGAAGGTTTTGTGGTATCCCTGCACCATTAGACCTGCACAAAAAGTAGTCCCATCTCTAAAAGGACATATTATACAGATTTTGAAATAAATTCACTACAACTACAAATGTATGAAAGCGTTCTACCAAGAAATGTGCTTTATGTTCTTTTCTCAGTACAGATGAATGTATCAAAATGATCTCCTGTGGTAATCGCACATACGCTGCAGATGCAATAGATAGGGATTAGGTTAGTATTCTTTTAAAGCAGCTTTGGAGCTGTGGAGAGAAAAGCCACAAAACACTGAGTACTGAGTGCTGAGAGCACCGCGACTCCCTCCTTTGGCCCATGTGGAGCTACGGAAAGCACCATTGCAAGGCTTAGGGATAGAAAGAAGCTCTGAGATGAGCCATGGCTCCGGTCCAGTTAAGCAAGCCACAGCAACCTAAAACAAACAGAAGTCTAAGACACCAAACATGGTGTAGCAAGACAGACTGAGTGTTGTTGAATTGCTTTGGACTTGAGCGGGAGCCTAAGCAGTTATTTCATTACTTGACCAAATAAGGAAGAGGACGATGGCTAGGCAGCACAAATGAAGACACAGAATGACAGTGCCAGAGCCAGTCAGGGCAGGAGTGCGGGCAGAGGAACAACATTTAGCTACCAGACAGAAATGTGATGATGAGGATTATAACTGTCAGAGAAAAGATGAATAGATGTGCAGTCTGAATGACAGTATGGCTTAAAAAATGAGCCACAGCTGTTCGTGTCATGTCTCCAGTTAGGAATTCTCATTCTTACAGCATTCTTTTATGCAGGTATATTTAACAAGTATTGAATAGTTGACTCTTTCCAGGTGTTTGGCTGCAAAGAGACAGTGACAGACTGTCCATCAGCTATGAACAGGAGGGACAGAACGTTACAGTTACACCAACCAATTATGCAGCCTTATTCACACTCAACACCATCGTTTTTCACTCAACTGCTCACACTTAACATATGTTATATATATATATACAGACACACACACACACTCACACATACTCACTCACACACACACAGGCAGCTGCTCAACACTCTATACAGCTTCTCTTGGGCCTTTCATTCATGCTGCCTCAGAGAGCAAACAGCCAATTAGAGCAAGCAGCAAGCTTGCATCACCACACTCCATGTTCGTCTCAGGCGCCGGGGCCTGTGGGAGATTCTCTGCTCTGTGCGCTGGGCCACAGAATCATGTAGCGCACCACACTGCTCAAACTAATCCCCACTAAGGGGAATGTAAGCACACAGATCGTCAATATGGAGACACCAGCAATGATTTCACACAGCATCGTGACCCAGCTTCTCCTACACACACATACAGAGTCACGGTGGCCTGCATGGCTAAGTTGGAGAC
>JAOUQW010000016.1:6345732-6363702 GCA_028565825.1 Olivaichthys viedmensis
GTCCACGAGAAAAAGCTCCAATAAAGTGCAGGAGTGCAGTGATAGTCAAGAGGTGTGTGTGACTATCTAAGGTGTGTCCTGATAAGGGGTCTTAATCAGACCAGGAGGGTGTTTGAGGCCAGTCTATAGTTTGCAAGGCAGAAGACATTTGACATCGTCTATGTAAGACACAATTTCTATCCCCTTCTCTCTGAGGGGCAATCGCCGCCTTTGCGATTTTGGTGAATACCCATGGTGATGTAGCCAGGCCGAACAGCAGTGATTGAAATTCGTATGCACTGCCTTTGAAGGCAAAGCGCAGGAACTTTCTGTGTGCAACATGAATGGGCACATGAAAATATGCATCTGTCAGATCTGTTTTTGTGAACCAGTCGCCCTGCCGTACTGACAGTATTCGCTGGCGATGTGTCAGCATTTTGAACTTGTATTTTCTCCGATACGCGTTCAAAGCTCTTAGATCCAGAATGGGGCATAGGCCCCCGTCCTTTTTGGGAACCAGGAAGTACCGGCTGTAAAACCCAGCTCGCATCTCCGTCTGAGAATCCAGTCTGATTGCTTGTTTCGCTGTCTGAGCGAGAATGTCTGTCCTCAAAATCTGAGCCCTGTGTCTCCCCACATTCTATACTGTCACCCCCCGAAAGGCCGAGGGTCTGACAGCGAACTGAATTCTGTCGCCCCCGAACACACTGGGGGCGATGAACAATTGCCGGACCAACACCCCTCAAATTTATGCGGGACGGATAATGGCTAGGACCGCTTCGAACTTTTGGCTCGCAGCACCGTTGAGGTTCAGCCTTGGCGAGAGCAGGAGTGTGTCCGGTCCAGGTGCCCTGGGAGCTTGTGTGGACAGCAACTGAGGGCTGGCGTGCCTGCCGAGGTGGGGCCTAAGCATCTGTCACGGGTTGGGCAGAAGACATTTGAACGCCTTGCTCTTTTTTTTTCTTCTTTTTTTTCCTCCCTTGGACTCTGCGACTGTAGAGCCAAAAAAGTCCATCCGTGCTGTTCTGAGAACCTGGGCTGTTTATGGGGGAGGGCGCACGTAATCATGCCCAGGTTATTCTGCGGCACCAGATAGGCAGCGAGGGACTGCTCCACTTTGGGGCATTCCACCGGTCCTAGACTGGCAGCCCCCTCCATGTCAATGAAAGCATTAAAGCCTCCCACTGGGACTCTGCTGGAGAATGGCCTGTCCCAGTTTTTAGCCACATCGTCCAAACAGTCACGAAACGCCGGGACCAAGGACCTGGCTGATGAGGATGCGTGGGATAAGAAGTTGCCCTCTAGCCTGTTAGTGGCTCGCCCCTGCGGGGGCTCAGGCCAAACAACACCCAAACGTGCAGCCACATGGTGGCAAATGCTAAGGAATAATTGGCCGGCTGTGCTATGCTGCTCTTTCTGGCCAGCCTCCCCCTCAATACCTTGCGAGGAGAGAGGAGGAGATTCGGGTTCCCCAACATATTCCTCATCCTCATGTGAATCACAGCCCTTGGCTTCGGAGACCATCTCTTTCTCACCAGGTGAGGATGCAGCGGTAAACTGGGTAACTGAAACCAGCTGATTATTCCAGTCCTCCATGACTGCTTCATCATACGACCAGATCTGACAATTTAGGCTCAGACTCTGTCAGTTCTAGGGGCGAAAAACTCACTTTGAGCTCACCACAGTGCTTTTGCAGCGTTCGAAGATCAAAGCGATAGCAGTCGGGGCACGCAGACGTGTGCAAGTTGTGTTGCACATCAAGAGCTGTCATTGCATGGTCAAGGCCAAGGCAAGATGTGCATATGCGATGCGAATCTTTGCGCTCAATGGAATGTCCGCATGCGTTAGGGCAGGGATGATATTTACAGCGAGTTTTCTGCCCACTCATGGCGGTCTGAACCATCATAGTGCGCATAGCGTGAGTGGCCGAAGCAACTAGCTCTTATGATGTCCTGGTTAGCAGCAGACCTAGCCGGCTGTGGACCAAAACCAGTGCGTAGTTAGCACAAAAAGATTGAAAAACGAGTGCAGTATCCACTGTATTCGGGGCGCCGGAGCGGCCCGAAAGAACAGTGGAGCTGGCGATAGCCAGATCGTCACGTGGCAATCAGCAAGCCGAAGGCGCCTGACGTCCTTGTTAGAGATGGTTGACACTCGTATGGAGTCAATGTTTATATGTAGCGGGAGTCCAGGGAGGAGGAGGATTCTGCACTCATCCGCTGTTTTTGGCAAGCCGGAGCGGTCGAGAAATGAGCAAAGCCAGTAGGAGTCAGATCGTAGTATGGTGGGCAGCTGACAGACCAGCTAGAGGTGACCGATTCTCTGGCACAGAGCCATCACGAACTAACAGTGCCTAAGCTACGATATAGAGACAACCTATTCTCGCTGCCTTAAAGTGGCTTCAAGAGTGGTTGCGCGGGGGCGGTATCCCATAAAGACATGGTCTGTGTCGAAACGAGTAGACACATCGAGTACCCAATCTACTGTCGACATAGGCTACAATAAAAAAAAAAAAGCAGCAAAATCTAAATGCTCACATAACAAATAATAGGTTCGGCTAACTTGTACGTGTGTCACACTGTATTATTGAGGGGATTTTAATTTAACTTCAATTTACAAAGACTTCGTATGTGGCAGACTAAACCCGAGAGCAACCTTTGTGAACATCTTAAAAAAAATAAAATAAATCCAGATTTAATTGTGGGTCGATGTGCGGTCTGGAGAAGGCATTGATGTGTAACACGACTTGCAGATGATCGCAGTTCATCTGCGCTGCATAAGTGCATTTGCTCATGTGGGCAAGTAGCGAAGTGTTTAAACCTTGATCTCCGTTGGGACTCCATCTCTCACTAACTCTACAATTACTGCAATTGTACTGCAATACCCATGCAATCGATATGATACCTTCACTAAATCTTGTGTTCATTAAATATTTCAAACTCTATTCTGCCGTTAAATGCCGGCAGCAGTCATTTAGGATTGTTTGTGGTTTGTTCTTAGTGATATAGGAGTCCTCTGGACTACCCCCAAGTTTTCGCAGGTTTAGGACCTGTTTTTAGTGCTAAAAGGCTTTGTGAATTGCTTTCAGACAGAAAGAATTAGGAGTCCTAAAATTGGGATGAACACGTTCATTTTTTTTTTTAGGAGTGTCTCCTAAATCCTGCCAGTTAGGAGCTACTTTTAGCCTTAAGATTCTTTGTGAATACGGCCCCAGGTCACTGTAAAACCTTGCCTGTAAAATCTATGATTTAATATACTTTTTTATTTATTTATTTTACTTTGTGTGCAGTAAACTGTCAATAGTGCTAAAGCCACTTGGAAACTAAAATTACAAATGTATAATAATTGTATTAACCAAGTCAAAATTATTAAACCTTAAGTAGTAATGACTTTAGTTCTGAAGGTTTGGAGGTGACATTTATTGAACACAAAACAATAAACAGCCGTGTGTGTGGCCGTGCCTTTTAGAATGTAGTGGGAGATTCTGTTTAGGAGATCAAATAGTAAAAGGCCGGGTTAGTGCATAGAAGTATTGCGTTCAAGAGACTCAGGTAGACGCAAGGGGAACCTGAGGTATTATTGATCCATCTCATTGTGCTGAATGATTTTGTAAGGGGAAAGTATCTTCAACTTGTAGGGAAACTTTGGAGGTCTGGCCATTGCAATGTTTTCAACATTAATTGCTCTGCTTACAGTTAGAATAAACTTGCAAGTGTTAAAATAATAAACAAGTTTGCAGTGTAGTGGTCTTGTTGCACAAGCGGGTGCGAACAAAGACTGTGGGCCCTTCCACTGATGAGAGGTTGTGGTCTCTATTAGCACTTTTCCACCAGAAAGTGTGGCATGGCACGGCTCAGTAACTAATTAGAACCGAGGACTCTCCGTATCCTGGCTGGGTGTGTTCTGTGTTCCATCACATGATGCTACCCGTGAAAGTAGGAGGAGTTCTCTGACACTTGTGGGGTGACTAGTAATGGTAGGCACAATGAGTAAAGTACTATGTGAAATTTACAAATTGATCCTCTTCAGCTTAAAGTTATGTAACGTTAAAATGTTACAGCGTGGGCTCCTGACTGGCGCAACAGAAAAAACGTTCACCCTATTGTTGAGAGATGGTGAGTTTGAATCCTGACGATGCCACAGTCATCTGTGGCCGGGAGTCCAAGAGAGCATAATAGGCCCTGCTCTCTGGGTTGGAAGCATTCCATTACTTTTTCTCCTGTCGATCAGAACGACACTAGCCAATCGTGGTCATCTGTAAGCTAATGTATACAGAAGGGGGCAGTTGGGGCTTTCCTCCAAGTGTGTTCAGCTGCCCTGAGACGTTGCAAGAGCAGCAGTTTGAAAAGATGCAGTGGCAGAGCTGCACGTGTCTCGGAGGAAGCATGCGTTCGCCTTTGCGCTCCTGGTTGGTGGCTGTCGTGTGATAGAGGAGAACTAGCTAGTGTGTGTGGCGAATTGGCAATGACCAAATTGGGAGGAAATGTGGTTTTAAAAAAAAAAGTTACAGCGTGAATTATTGTGCATGAGACATGGCTTGCTGGTTTATTAAACTAAATATTAGACAAAAAACATTTAGTGTGTATAAATAAATCAAAATTAATCTGAAACATTGAATGATAAATTGTGATGTTGCCTCTTAAATCCACCAGAAAAAGGACAATTGGAAAAAGTTAAACTTTGGCAGACAATTACTAAACTGCTCCTGGAAATTGCTGTATCAAACTCTTCGGTAGCTTGGAACAGAAACATTAATCGGAAGGATTCTGTAATGATTGCATTTGCCAAATCAATGGTGTGCATAATTTCTAGCTTCACCCACATGTAATCTGTAACCAAAATTCAGCACAGGTACTTAGTTACGGTGAGGCTCACTTGAAGTGGAAATACTGACAAAATGCGGTATGGCGATTAATTTACCGAGCCGTGCTATACTGCACTGTCTGGTGGAAAAGAGCTGTATGAAGCCTGCCCTGCAGTTAGCCAAGAGAGGACGTTTGGGGGGGGGGGGGACCTTTTATAGACCTGGATTGGGTTACATCCAGTCTACTGTTACATTGGGGAAAGGCATTGTCTATATAGTCTCAAAAGGGAGCCCCCTATATAAGGATGCATGGTACCTACAATCCCTAACCAAACCTATTAGCTTTGTTATACAAAATAGCCAAAATCTAGGTCATATTAAAGAAATTTCCCAAACAAAGCTAGGCAGCTAAAGTTAGGTTAAAGTCCCGAACAAAGTTAGCTAGCTAGAAAAGAAAGAAATTGTCATGCATGCTAAGATGTGATCCATCTGCGCTAACTATCTATTATTAACTGAGAAATGTCAATTGTTTGTTTGATGGGGCTGGGGCATGGTACCGTGATGTACCATAAACCATGATATTTGGTCGAATGGTTATCATTCTGTGAATTTTTCATTGTCCAAGCTCTTCTACAAATAATAAGATAATGGTAAAAGAAGTACTAAAAGCTACATACATTATTTCTACATAAAGTATTAATAGTAGTAATAATAATAATAAAAGTGAACATTATCACTTGACCTAATTTTAAAAACAACCTGAAATCAAAACTGACCTTTTTTTACCTTATGTCATTGATCAGATTGTGAACGAATTGTCTGTACTAATCATTTAAAATATATAATTCTTCTTTGTCTAATCTTTCACTAAAGTGCAGCGACTTTTTCCCCCACCTCTAAACGGCCTCTTGATTTTTTTAAATAATATTTATAAAAATATAATAACCAATAATTGTCATGTTTCACCTCCCCCCTCCGTTAGCTTACTCTCGCAGCGATACTGATTTACTTTTCACAAGCCAATCAAATCTCGATGGATAAAACCAAACATGCTGTTTCACTCGGAAATACGTCATGTTGCGGAAAAAAATGCGTTCAAATTTTCGTTTCACGTTGTCTTTAAACTAGCCTGAGCCAATATCAACAAGCCTCCTTTCTTCCTACATGTGAAAAGGGAACCAACCCCACACTGAAGAGGAACCTCTAAAAAGTGAGACATGTTTCCCAGGGGGGCAGGTTTGGAAAGTGACCCAGCTCTTAGGCTCTTAAGATGAGCCAATAGTTCCATTAACTCCAAATCTTCTTTGACACGGCTTTCCCCCCTTTGCCTTCTTTCCTTCCCTTAATCCTGTTTTTTAAGTTAATAGGTAAGTAATGGAGTGGCATTTATATATTAAAAACGATCCATATTATAACAAAAGTTCACTGACTATTTTAAGCGTTTAAGGGAAACCAAAGGCTGCAGTATTGTTCTGTGTTCGGTGCTGCAATATTAGTCTCAGCAGACTCTATTGTTTTATCCATTTATTTATTTATTTATCCTTTATAGCAAGGAGAATAAAGCAATGCGAGGAGGGAAGGAGAGGAAGCAATGAGAAAGATATTAAAGGAAAGAGTGAGCGAGCTGTGGTTACTGGCAGGGATTAGAGCTCGGTCTTACGGTGGCTTAGTTTAGTTTAGTCAGGAAGATTAGTGTCACAGCATGCTCAAACACACGCGCACACACATACACAGACATACCACTGCTTCTCCCCAATCTCCTGCTCTCGTCTGTGTCTTTTGAAATGTCTTCGGCTTTCTTCATTCTTTTATGGAAAAGATGCTGCTGTGCGTGTGTGTGTGTGTGGGGGGCGCATTCATAACACACAGCATCCACTCGAACACGTAAACAGATTCTCTCCATTAACTTCTCGCCTAATATTTATATTAGGTTTATATTTAGCTTTTTGCTAAGTAATTTTTTCCTGATTATGTTAAGCAGTGATAACCTGTCTAATCTGGCCTTTTCCAAATGCAGCTCTCTCTCTGTATCTCTCATTTGCGCTCTCTCTCTCTGTGCTTGCTGTACTGAGAGTGGTCCACAACCCAAATAATATCTGATTAGCGGTGGTCCTATGATGGTCCGTTTCCACTGACAGATTGTGCATAGCAACAAATGGACAAAAGGCAGTCATTTTAACAGGTTTGTTGTGGGCGCCCATTTGTGTGACTGCAAAAAGCCAGACACCCCGAACATGATGTATGACACCAGTACGGAATATTCATGTAACAACATCATAATAACATCACATAATCACACATAAAATCATTAATTGTCAGTATCGATACCTACAGTACCAATCATTTTAATAAATATCAAACAGATGTTCATAATTAGTCAAGATGGAGAAAATGCGTGTTGCTGGATGAACCTTTCCGATTCTCTGCGATTCATCACTTTATGTACAGTACCAGTCAAAAGTTTGGACACACTAGATTGAATATATAGTTTTCATTGTCTTAGACATTTTGATAAGGGCTTATAGTTGAAATTTGTTTTTAAAACAAATGTAAATAATGAGGTTAATGCCCATGTATAAATTTATTTCTGAATCAAAATGTATTTTTTAAATTTCTTTTATTTTTAATTTTTTACTTAAAATAAAATTGTTTCCCCAAACACATAGTTTTACTTAGGAGAAGCAGACAACAAGTGCTCGGCCTATTTGGGAAGTTTAAGAAAAGCCTCTTGGGTGAAGCTTCCTCATGCAGCTGGTTGAGAAGATGGCGAGAGTGTGGCAAAGCTTCATCAGGAACACTGTTAAGAATTCTAAAACAGTTTTGATTTGTTGAACACTTTTCTTCAACATGCTCTGGTTTGCATTCACAATGGTGTTCAGGGACAAAAGTGATACTTAAAAAATACGTACTAGGACTACATAATGTCATTACAGTTGTGTAAGAGAGTGACACCAACCTTGAGTTACAGTAAATAGTCAATGAACTGAATACACTTTAGCCATGGCCAAAAACGTGCATAGATTGCCTATCACACAAACAAGGCTGCTTCTGTCAGAGCAAGCAAAGCTGCAAACACAAATCGTAAGAAATTACATGCCTGGAATGAACGTCCCATATTACCATGTCGATTGCAAATTAAAAAGTTGGTATTACACCCAAATGAGCACGATAATTACTTCTAACAATCTTTCCCATTTGTTGTGTCTGATTTGCTGCCAGAACAAATTAGAGCAAGAAAAGCATCAGCCATTGCGACAGACGGTAGCGGAGCTGATAATGAATCTCAGTATTAATATTTAGCCACAGGCAGCGCCCAAGTCTCCAGCAGCACTCATTGGGCCTTCACCCCACACCACCTCAGTGCACAGTCACTTTCTCCTGGGATGTGAGGCAGCACTAAACCCATTAACAGCGCTCTTGCTGCTAGATAAAAAGAGTATTTAGAATTTAGAAAATTCTCTGCACATTTCTGTTTCTCCTCCTGGGGTACACATTCAGCTTTCCAATAGACTTCTACTCTATTCATACACAAAAGTATCTGAATATAAGAGTTCAGAAAAAGAGAGATAAAGAAAGACATGGGGCATATTTCCACTGCAAGGAACTCAGGAACTTTAGGCGCGTTTCCACCAAAGGAATTAGGGCTAATTTTAGTTCCTGTGCTGAAGTTCCAGGAACTTTTTTCATCCCTGCTCTAGAGTAGATAATTTTCTGCGAACCAGGAACTAAATGGCACAGCTGGCAAGTCAAAAGTGTGTTTTCTACACGCTTGTAGTGGAATTGTGAAATTGTGCTTTGTGTATGTGAAGCTGGTTTAAGACCCTACATTAATGTCAAAATCATACTTGCGCAACAAAGCAAAACAATAAATAACAATAAAAATTCAATCTCAACCTCTTTCATGTTCGCCGTGTTGCTGTAAATTTGCCAGGTGCTGAAATGCCGTAACCGTTGCATAGTTTGAGTCACTTACTATTTTACATAATGGTTACTGTCGCTACAGTGCAAAGCAAACGAAACCAGTTCAGGAACTGTGTAGTTCTTATTCGGGAGAGTTTCTCGAAAGGGTTCTGGAACCTTGGTGGAAACGCGCCTAGAATGCCGGGTTCCATTATGTGAGAACATACACTGAGAAGTGTTTTGTCGGCCTATCTTTATGTGTGGTGCTACCATAGCGACAGTAGATATAGGGCAGGGCCGGTGTCTTTGAGGATGGAAGAGAGAAACAACTACACTCATGGATCTGCAGAAATAAAAGAACTTCACCTTTTGTGGCCCACACATCAAGGCTCATCCGGCTTCCCTTTGAGTTGATGTGTATGCCCAGACAGAAAACAGACTCTTTATCTCTACTGGCCTCTTTGGTGTTTGCTCTCCAATAAAAAGTAATTCATTTGCCACTAATCCCCAATGTTTCCATCATTGCTGTGAGAGATCTGCTGCACAATGTGTCATTGAGCAAATACACAGATCACCTCTGACTCCTGACCCTAGTGGATCAAGTGTGTGTTCGGAAGTTCAGAACATGACTGCTCTCTACAGGTGGTTAGTAGTGTGTCTGTGTGTTTATCGTGGAGGGAAGAGAGATGTTAATATGGGAACAGGGAATTGCTCTTGCTAAAAGCATCACCTATTAACTTCACACATGTGAACGAGCAAATCGCAACCTCAGCTAGTAGAACCCAGTATAAAGTATGACTACGCTTTCCATCATCACATTAAGCTTTCCCTAACGAAAACATTCAATTAGCACTGCTGGCAAGTCTCATACCACCTAATCTCTGCGACAAGGCAGGTTTCAAATGCAGACTCCTAAATGCTGCACAAAGTTTTCTAGCGTAAAGTGAACTAGGGACTTTTGTGCTTGATTGTCTTAGCTCTCTGAGTAAAAGAGGTCCTTCTCTTTTCTTTTAATTCTCTTTCTCGCTCCGTCTCTCAGCACTGTGACTTTCAGATGCACAAACTCATTGATTCATCTCATTCAATCCCCCTGGGAGACAGAAAAGGAAGAAAAAACCTTTCCCGTTTGCTAAAGCTGAGAGTGTTAGCACAGGACGAGTGAGCAAAGGCCCTTCGTCTTTCTACAGCACTCCGGGGGTTTGGCCGCAGATTGTGTGTATGGAGCGAGCATTGATCTTTCACACACTCATTACGGCCATTTTCAATTAGACGCCGGCACAGTTATTAAGGCACTTAAAAGAGAGGCACTTCTCATTCTTCACGGCCTTTCAGATTCTCTTCTCTTCGCTCCTGGCCACCTCGAAAAGAGCCCCTCCCCTAAGGCCCTCTCCCTGAGGGGAATGGAATACTGTATATTCACCGAAACAGGACAGCAGAGCAAAACGCAATTCACAGGGTCACTACGAAATCGTCCCTTAACATGTTTAAAATCTCGTGTGTGATTTAAGAGTGTATAGAAAGAGGTTATCTAGAAGAAAATTAGATAATGTCAGTCTCTCCAAAGCAACAGAGAGAAGTTTTAGAAGTAAAACACTGAGCAATGCAGAGGCGACACAAAACCGCAAAAGCGGCTCTTACCTGCAGCGATCATTCTATGCTCTTCAGCAGGCAAGCAGAGAAAAGAAGGGAAAGAGACCAGGAAGAGACCGGTTAGTATAGGTTATGATAGGGCAAAAGCACAATCATTTGGTAGTCTGAAAAGGTGATATGAATGAATGGAAACAGAATGAACAGGATGAATGGAAACAGAATGACCTGAAGACAAGACAAGAGCAAGAGACGAAAGCGGTGCCATGAGAAAGTTAAACTATCACAGCTTAACCTGCAAAATATAAAAGCTTTTGTTAACAGACGCCCGTGGTAATAGCATTTTCATTAGCGTTACTCTCAATAGATAGGGATTTGTGACACTCAATGCAGTAAAATAACTCTACAGTAAAGCATTAGGCTCATAAAAGCAAAAACAAACCACAGACATTCGCAAACATAGTGGTTTCTGATTTAACATGAGAAAACTGCCTTGCCTGGTTTTGGAGACAAAAGTGTTTTTAAAGCCTCCTCTGAATTCACATTATGTGGACTGTGTGCTGTCATTACATGAATGGCACACCTGGTTCACAAACACACATAAACATGCACACGCACGCACATTCACATGGCCGTCATATCATTGTCCACTCCGATCCAGACTACTGGTGACTGATACCAGCTATCTCATTAATAAAGTATGAGTGAGTGGAGTGGGTGTATTCACCTAGGCATAATAAAGCAGGGAGTTGCAGCTCTGCTCTATGTATTATTGAGAGCACTGACTCAGACTGACTCGATGCCATCATAGGACATGACAAACACCACTGTAGCTGAATCCATCCATTCATTTCTGACTACAATTAGCTGTGCACACTGAATCACATCTTTTCCTCTCACACTCTCTTTCTTTCTCTCACATTTTGGCTCCCAAATCCCCTCTCTTTATTCATTAACCCACACAGTGCCAGCTGCATGGGAAATAATTCATTACCTGAAACATGTTGTACTGCGACTACGTGTGTTTGTGAAAAATAAGAGTAATATTTGTCTAGCTGCTGCTCATAACCTTCCCGTTCTACTTATTCAGCATTTATTTATAACTCACTACATGGATCATTACACAAACGTAAGGTGTTTGAATCAGACTTGTATTTTGGTTAGCAGGTCTTAGCACTGATTAAGGTCACTCCAGTAGAATAGAATGCCTTTTTATTGTCACATATACAAGTACAGTACAGTGAAATTTATTCTTCACATATCCTAGCATGTTGGTAAGCTGGGTCAGAGCGCAGGGTCGGCCATGATACAGAGTCTGCCCCTGGAGCAGAGAGGGTTAAAGGGCCCTCAAGGGCCCAACAGTGGCAGCTTGGCAGTGCTGATCAGTACCCCAGTGCCCTGACCACTGAGCCACCACTGCACTGACTGGTCACTGCCGCCTGAGCTTTAAATGTTCAAGTATGAGATACATTAAGGAGCACTTTCACACCTCCTTTATCTATGCCTCCCCTTATCGCACGACAGCTACCAATCTGAGTGTGAGGGCTAGCATGTGTTTCCTTACAGACACCCTTTCTATCCAGAGAGCAGGGCCAATTAGGATCTATTTGACTCCCAGTCACAGATGGCTGTGAAATCACAGGGATTTATACCTGTTATCTCCTGATGATAGGGCTAAACCTTTGACAGCTGGACCACTCTGGAGCCTTATTCATCTAAATTATAATCTTATTAATTGTCTTGCATTTCATTATCTTCTCTTCCAGTGCTCTTTGACAAGAACCCCAAAGGAGTATTTCTTCAAAATTGTGTCATTTTTCCCCCAGGTTTGTTTCCATTTGATAGTACGAACCCCAGTTGTACCTTGACAAACTTGTGACAATGTAACAACTTGAGAGTTGATCCAAACCAGAACTCAAATGAACTAGGTCTGAAAATCCCTTAGAGGGTCATCATAGTATTGCTCAGCTCATCAAAATTCTCCAATTCAGCATATCACCGTTCTGTATTTCACCAGACAAGCTCTCTGCAATAGATTCAATCTGTGCCGTGTATAGAGAGCCTTGTGGTGTGGGAGGAAAGCCAGTGTGTTATATATCCTGTAGGAGCAGCAGGATTTAATCAGCACAGCTGCTGAATGAAGTCTGATGTCTGAGAATCACCCTGAGACTGAACAAGTGGCCTCTGGTGCACCAGATGGACTGACTGCCCTCTGCCTGCTGCACTGGGGTGACCTTACATTTGTGTAATGAACTGTGTGCAAATTGCAACGCTTATAATATTTCTGCCATTTTGCATAAGCTTTGTCTTGATTAACAACAAAAATACACCATCCATCAAAATTTGTATGTGAAGCGATGTGTGGCTAGAGGGTTCAGGCCGTGAATGCAGTGGGGTCTAAAAGTAGCACAGGCCTTGGAAAGGGGGGGGGGGTTGAACCCCACTGATGCATTAATAAAGGGAACAAAAGTGCTTATTGGCATGGCAGGAGGCCCTCTAAAGCTCCGCCATGCTTTATGACTCCAATTGCTCCCCAAAACGAGCCTCCAACACTGAAGGCCAGCACAACCGGAGACCCAGCCATTTGAATAAGAGGGGAGGGAGAAATCTAATGCAGACCTTCACTTCTAAACACTTTAAACAGCCTCTTTTATTCTAACAGTGTTATTGCTGTGTTTAATTACAAGCACGCGGGTATACTGGAGTTGAAGAGTTAGGGAGGGTACATATTATTTTCATGCACTCTTTCATAGGTACATGTAAGAATGATTTTACATTTAAACGTATCACATCATGAAGCCATATGGTTTTGCCTTTCTCCATACTGACTGACGACAAGAAACTAGGGCAGATTTCATAAAAGGAGTCAAAAGAAAGTCTGCACCAAACTAATCTTCATAAAAAATCCTTCAAAATCCTCTAAGCACATTGAAATAGGATTTGATAGGTCCAGTTAGTGAATACAGCATGCAAAGCAAGGAAAATTCAGTGGGAGGAAGACTAGCCACAACATTTTCACACCCATCCACATGGACCCATACACACACACTCGCATAGAATTGGAAGGTTTCAAAAACTCCATCAGACTCCAGCTGTGAGGAATCTATTTTCCAGCAGATCCTTTTCTTCTCCCTCTGAATCATCAGCAGAGGACATTCTGGGCTTTTCCTCACATGTTTACCCTTTGTCGTTCAGCATATTTCTTTTTCACTTTTGCCTGGCCTTTGTGAACTTCCTGAGACAATAGCTCCAGAGAGAGCCAGAGAAGAAAGAGGCAAAGTAACTTGTCTTTGCACAGGCCTTTTCACTCAAGCTGTCAGAAAATGGAGAGACCCTGGCACAGAGCTGGAATGCTTTTTTGCTTTAGAGACCTAATCACAGCACACAACCACTGAGGTGTGTATCCAGAATAATTTGCATCCATGCTGTCAATGCCAATAATTATACACAAGATAGGTAAAGGAATTCCCCTTACACAGACAGCCTTGCTTGCATTGGGGCCAATTTCATGCTGTGCAACTCCCTCTGTCTGCCTCATTTTGGGAGCGCCTTCAAAAAAACACCCATGGAATTAATCTATGGAAATAAACTGAAGTTATTGTATGGAAAGGATTTTGTGCTGTTTTGCCGTGTTTAATCAGTTTGTGACATTCTCCACACTGTTCATAATCAAGATCACTGTAATCATAGCCCAAGTTCAGACAAAAACTTGAATTTAATTTTAACCACTAGTTTCAGCTTATAAAGGACATCTAAGGAGAAAATCAGCTCTGGGTAAAACTCCAGGTATGGTCTCAATTCCTGGTCACCAGTATTTTTTTAAATAGTGCCACAGCAATGTAATTAGCCATTTTCCTAACGGAAGGGCAGTCCATTTGAATAATCAATCATTAATTTTCTTTTAGTGAATCAAATCACTCCAGAAATATGAAGATACTGCCGTCTTCTTTTAGATGGCAGTTACTCGACTAGTTCTACTGGGATTCAAGCCAAACACAGATATTACGGTTAAACTCTTACCAGAAGGAATCCTTAAAACAGCTCCCTATATCACTCAACAGGGAGTTCAGAGAGTGGAGGCCTGGCCACAGGGTGTCAGACAGGGCAGTTATCGACAGGCCTTTATAGGCTGGATTTCCAAAAGTCTTTCTACAGCCTAACATGGCCTCTCTCTGTCTATTTGACTGATGGACTTGTTTACCACCCACAGAGTGCGGCTGGCTAAAGTGTGACAGCAATACCGGTCCTCCCTACAGTCAGTGTATCAACTACAATCTTGTACAACTTTGACAAGAAGGGGGGTGAGTGACTGCTCCCACGTTTCTCGAGTTCTCTAGCCACTATGAGCCATGTTTGAGATGAAGGACATGTTTAGATGAAGGTTTGAGTGACAGACAAGCCCCACCTCCCCACCATTCACTAGGCCAAGCACTGGATTCATCGGCAAATGGCAGAGTGCAGAAAGAGTTTTGAAAGATACTAGCTAAATGAAATTCATCATGTCCCTCACATGTCTCTCGTTTAAGTGAGATTCAATTAGTAATCAGGTTTCCTAATTCACAAAGACACTTCCTACTTAGAAGTACTAGAAGACACAAAAAAAAGTTGCTTTGAAAAAAGTTGGATATAATGTGTATAGGATAATGTCTGATAGAGCTTGATAAGTTGGTGTTCTCAAGAAAGATATGTGAGGACAGAGAGAAAGTCAAGAAAGGATGTTGAATGAAGGTGCCTGCAATCACATTACAGCTTCCCTTTCCCATTTCTCCTTCCAAAATTTTTACATTAATGATGGTGAATCGACTTAAGAGCAAGTGCCTCCTCCCCAGCAAATTGGCTCGTCTAATAGCACCAAGACGTTCCCCATTAAAAAAAATGGCTTTTAATCTCCCCATATTAGACACAGAAACACAGAGAAACAGTCACACATTCTCTCTCTTACACACAAACACACACACACACACTGAGGATGACTGATCTGAGGATGAGAATGAGATCACATTACCTGCCTCATAGCTCTATGTACTTCTCATTTCATGTGTATTGACATTTTTGCTAGACTTCCAATTTATATCCACCTAGTATCCAGTTTCATTTTGCAATGTATCATAGAGATTATTGCCAAACGGGAAGCCAAGTTGCAATATAATAATCATAGTGTGGTGAATATTTCGGTAGCCAAATAGAGAAACAGCAGAAAAGTCCTGTCCTTGCACAGTAGTGGCGGTGGAGTGAGGACAGTCGCCAGAGGGCAGGAGAAATGATTCAGGATTTAGTGCTCCCACTTCAAAAATGTATCAGCAATAAATCAACCCACAAGCTACTAAAAGAGCAACATGAAATTTACATTTCTCAGCCACCATGTACAGCTTTACCTCTCAGAATCACTCCATGTGGCTCGGGAAAGCCTTTTAAAGTCAGCATTCCAATACCGTTAGAAGGTGAAAGGCTTGATCCTATAATGTACATGGTTTTGTCTTTTTTTTCAAGAATAATCATTCATTTCCATGCAATCATGGCTGGATAGTCAGATTAATAAACACTTAACTTCGGTAAAGAGTTTACCTAAAGGCAATTACATTAAAAACTAACTGATGTTTCTCCTGGACTTAACTATGTAAATAAGATTATTTGTCTACACCAAGTCAGCAGGAGATCTCTACAGGTTGAACTGATTAAACAGCTTGGCTATTCATCAGTGCTGATTACGGCTATTGGCTCCTTCCGCTCCCTCATCTTCCTCCAGATAAAGCACTTGTCAATAGGTTGCAATCAATTTTTGTTATTTTGTCATGCTTTCTAGTTTGTTAGACATGAATACATTTTGGGCCTTGTTTATTTTAATCAGGGCGCGTGGTGTAAAGTGGCTTTTAGGTTAATGAGTTGACACCACCTTTACCCAACATGCAGCGTGGTGTAATTGAGCAGTCAGGCCACCTTGCCTCCAAACAAGACAGCTAG
Organism: Olivaichthys viedmensis; assembly: GCA_028565825.1. Classification (NCBI taxonomy): domain Eukaryota; kingdom Metazoa; phylum Chordata; class Actinopteri; order Siluriformes; family Diplomystidae; genus Olivaichthys; species Olivaichthys viedmensis. The sequence continues at coordinate 6,361,964 of JAOUQW010000016.1, forward strand.
CTCTTCGTCCCTGCTTCAGAAAATGTCCACTGCTGTTGTGACATCATTACCTATTCAAGCAATAAATGCACTCTAGGGGGACAGGCATGGTGGCTCTGAAATTCAAGTCCCTGGAGGTATGCCATGGAGTGACAACTCTAACAGAGGTCACCCTCAGAAGCAATCGCTTTAAGTGCTTATCCTTGACAGTCATAAAGGAGGAAATTAAATCAGAGCTCCAGCCTTAGTCACTGGATGGAAGTCAGAAAACCAGCTCCTCCGTGCATCTACCTCATGCTTTATTAGAGAGGATCCAGCTTGATGCTTCTCTTTTTCTGCTGTTTCACCATGCAATACATCCCCCTCATTTACATATCCATCAGTACATGTTTCTGATATACGTGTACATCCTCAGGGGGATCTGAGAGAGTTTAGAAAGCAGGGTTATTATGGATAATGATGTTCTAGGACTTCATCAGTCTGATGGGAGCAGTAAATCAGGGCACCTCTGCATTTTATCATAGTGATCAGGCTTCTCTCCAGGGGTGGGACCAGACATATAACACTGATGCTGCAGTCTGTGTGGGTCTCTCCTAGCTTACACTCTCTCTCATTTCATTATCATTCCTGCGTATTATGAGAAAGTCACATTTTGCGTCGTGAAGAGAAATAGCTAGGTGACGCTAATGCCCACAGGGAGGCCAAATACTCTCTAGACTGCAGCCTTAAGACGTAATGGAAGAGTACTTAAAGCCAGTGGACTGGAGAAATGACATGCATGCAAAACAGTGCAAAAAAGAGTGAGTGGTGGCCAAACCGAGGCTGCGCTTCAGTAGTTCTGGTCCCGGCAGCCAGCATGTCCTTATAGCTTCAGGAGGTTCTGGTGCAATAACTTCCACACTGATGCACATTTCCAGGGGTCTGGGTATGTAATTACATAGATTCAAAGCCCACTAGGGCCCACAGACCACATGATAATATTAGAAAGTTAACAACCTGCTTCTCAGGGCAATGAGATGACTAGAGCCATATTTCCCCAGTTTGTCACAGGCATACCAAATGAGACTTATTTGCTTCAGGGCTAGTAAATTATGAGTTTACTGTTTACAGAAAACTGTATTGACTCTCTCACTCACTTAATTTAATTCCTGCTTTGTTCTAATGTACCATACGCAAAGAAATTAGTTAAGGAAACTAATACATCAATTCCGAAGTGAATTAAACCAAATGGGTTTATAGTGTTAAAACCACCTCCGTCCTGCGTATTCTTTTATGCCATAGACCAAATGAATCAATCAATGCAGCTTTTAATTAAAAATTAAGGAGAAGGCATTTTGCTAATAAAACAAAGCCATTATTCCTGCCAAAGCCTGTACAAACAGCAATGATTATATTAATGATGAGCCAATTTTGTGGATATGAATGAACAGAGACTCTTCCCTCATACTAATTAGAATTGCATTAACTCGCCATGATGTCAATTCAAATGGGCTTGAACAAGAAAATGTAATTAACATGGTCACCAGGACAGCAGGCTGATGATGATCACATCGGCTTCATTATTCTGGTGAATCCAGTGCCTGCTGAAGCCACTGTTAGTCTTTCATTTAAGCCTTTCTCTGTTTGTGTGTACAGTACCAGTCAAAAGTTTGGACACACCTGTTTCCTTCAGTTTTACTATTCACTACTATTTTAGAATAATAATAAAGACTTTATTATCATTAACACTATGAGCACAGTGACCAAGAAAAGTGTTCAAC
>JAOUQW010000016.1:6378503-6394588 GCA_028565825.1 Olivaichthys viedmensis
AATTTACAAAACATTCCAAAAACCTGTTTTTGCTTTGTCATTGTGGAGTATTGTGTGTAGATTGATGAGAAAAAAAAAGAGTTGAATCCATTATAAGATGAGTCTGAAACATACCAAAATGAGAAAAAATTTCCGTATGCACTGTGTATAGTTGAAAAGCATCATTATTCATTTATTATTTATTTAGCGATAGCAGAATTATGTGTGCTTTTCCTTTGAAATGAGGGATTTGTCTATGGTTCAGAGGCCCTTATATTCTGTTAAAACAAGGCAACATAGCAAAAGCAAACAGAGAGTAGAAATTAGTCAAAGGGATGCACATTAAGCACACCATGAAAGAGCATCCATCCTCACCTATTTGACTATACCATATTGTATCCATGAGTAATCAGGACAAGACAATGGAGAACATAGACTATCAGGGCCTCTTTTAAAAATAAAAAAACACTCACCATAAGTAAGTACATAAAAAAGGAGAAAACAAAAAAGATCAGGACAAAGTCTGTGACGTCACACATCCTGTGATATTTTATCTGGCCTGGGAGCCTAAACTGTTTTAAGATAGGACTGAATCAAGTTGCAGGGTGCAAAAGAGACCCAAGAGACATGTAGGTTCCTCCATAAGTGATTCCAGGCCAGTCTGGGCTTAGCCTTTGCCATCTTTTTCTCTTTAATGCAATACTGTGCTCCATTTCCCATGAGTTTAAGTAAATGAAATGCAGCAGTTTATTTACAGAGCAAGGTCTTTTTAGAGTTCCTGTAAACTTTCCATGACTTTCTACCTCCTTAACTGTCATTTTAAGACTCTGCAGTGCATGACCATGCTTGACCTACAGCAATGAGGTGATTTTATTGACTTTATCACCACATGATTTTCATCCGAAAATAAAAGCGTACCGTACTCACCATGGCATAAAGCACATCTGATCTGAGGAAGTACAATCGACAGTGGTGGTCGGCTAGAAATGAAAAACAGCTGTCATTTTCTCAACCGCTGCCATCCAACATAACGTTCTAATTGAATCCATGACGAGAAACTAATAATGTGACAGGTGCTCCAGACGGCACGCCGTGTGCTGCAAAGGCAAAACCTCCCGTGGTAGAGAAGGCATGCTTTATCAATTCAGACCATATGTGGAAGGAGTCTGCTGCACCACCAGACTGGTTAATGCTGGCTGGATCTGAGAGATGGCCAAGAGAAGCTGTGATTTACACCAGATGGAGACTTGGACTGCCTCCTGGTTCTGGTGCTGACCACATGAGGGGTGAGACTGGGTTTCCTTCAGACTGTGGCATGCCAGAGATCACTGAAGAGTCTGTGGCATCACTGGCAGAATGTTGTGGTAAGGAGAGATCACGTCAGGCTGTCAGATAAGAAACATGCTTTCTAAGCCCCATTTAGTGTACTTTATGGCAGTCTTATAGGATCTATGGACTTAACACTTCAACTGACCCACAATCATCAGAGGGAGTGCAGTCAGTATTGGCATAAAGCTCATCACACAGGTGAACAAGGTCAGTCAAACAAAGAAATGCAAAAGTAGAGACAAGGCAATTACTGATAAATAATTCTGGACAAGAGATGTCTTGCCTGTTTCCCATTCCAGAGCTACCGATTATAACTTCTCCTACACCAGAGTTAACATTCTATAAGAGAGCTGTGTTTTTCCATCTCCACCAGGTACTACATTTTGTAAGTCAAGGCTGTGTCTAATGACTCACATGACCAATTAGTGACCACTTCAAAAGGAGGACAGGAAAGAGGAAAAACAGCTGATAAATGAGACGTTTTAAAAAATAAAAAAACATATCAGAGATAGTCATCTTCTTAAACCACCTCTGCATTGTTCCTTATAACCTAATAACCTTTTATTTTCTTTTTATTTTTGAACCTCTGATAAACACTATAGTCTCTCTGTCATTTCAGTCTGATGAAGAGTAATAACAGGATCTAAATAATAGAGCCTTTCTCATAGACAATTTCCCTAATCAAAGTTCATCTGAGCGCGCTCCTGGGAAGTGACTAAGCCAGAGCGTAAACACTGAGTCACTCAGCTATCTGTTTGTGACCTTCAATCACACACTCGTATCAGAGCAGTGTGCTTTGAAGCACAGCAGACTCGAAGGGGATAAAGGAAAAGCCTTTACTTTTAGTCAGTGTCACCACGTTCAATGGGTAAGAATGGCTATGTGGGAGTGGGTGTGTGGGACAATAATGAATTATCTGACCTGTCCTACTATCTCACTATTCATGAAAACATCATGTTCTCCCTTCCGTTCCTCCAGTCATGACTGAATCATGGAGCTTCCCAGAACACAAAATGCAAAGAGATCTGTATTGTGATGCAGAGAACCAGACAATGCACATACATTTACAAATAAAGCAGCCAGCCAAAAGCCCAGTACTGCTCATTTTTCTACACGGCAATTAACTGTAATTTGCCAAATCCCTCTGTGAATATCTTACTTCACTAGCCTTCACAAGGCCACACGCTCTGCAGGGAGCATAACCACAGTTAAGTGAATATAAAGATGCCTTCTTTCAGCACAGCACCTTCTAGCTGTCTTCTGGCTACCGATACTTATTTTGTAATGTACACTCTTGCTGCGAGGGTGCTGTTTAGGGGGTAGCATCCTCTGGTAGAATGTATAAAAGAAGCAAGTGAGCCAGTAGGCTTTTACAAATGTTTATGTTGCTGCTACATCTTTTTAACTTATTTTAATGTGTCTGGGGTTGTGGAGAACAATTACCAGGAACACTTTAAAAGAATGAGGGGATATTGCACTCTGTGTGGGACTACTCAATTACACACACTGCCCTGGACCAACACTGGTGATGGAATTTTAAAGACTCTTGTGGGTCATTTGGGAGGTCTGGACTGTTTATTCACACTGACTCTGTTTGTAAATTCACAATTTGGGTATATTAAAACTTTTGGTTGATTGTTATGCTTGGTCACTAAAACAATATTGGCTAGTCACGGTCCTCTTTATCAATAATAGAGTCATCAAGGACAGCAAACCATTACAACTTGCTTCATTCTGTACCAGATGAGGCTGTATCCTGTATGCTTTTCTGTCAAAATATCATCAATATTAAATTGCTCTGATATGAAACTCATTTTGTAAATATATATTACACTCTTCATATAAGAGGTTAACATAATATTCCATTAGTATATAAGAGCCTGCATAACCAGATTGTATACATTTTACATGATTGAACTATATTGTTTTGTCATTTAATGGTATTTAATAACTACCTACCTTTAGCTGGTTCATGTGCATATATTCAGGGGAGAGAGGCTTTAAAGATTTGTGTTTTTTATCAACATTATAATCTGCCTCTGTAAGGAAAGCTGATGTCTCGGCTTCCATCGCCTGGATTGCTAATAAGGACATTAAAACATGAACTATTAGTCAAGCAGTTTAACTTGGCACGGCTGAAATAGCTGGAGTTTGACATGGCTAACTAGCGATCTGTCTGTCTTTCTTTTCACGTTCTTGTTTAACAATCGCATAAGAAGGCAATACACATGTTTTTACTTTCAGGGCCAGTAATTAAATGTGCCATTAAGTAATTAAACGAGCCAGTAAGTAATTAAAAAGCCAGCAACCACAACCATTACAACACAATCTCTTTGTTGTGACGGACATTAGGTTTAAATGAACCCCTATAGAAATGTGTATATTAACACTCCCCAATATACAACCCAAATCTATGGAGCTGGTTGTGTAGATGAACTCTGGCGGAGCTCTAGGAGTGTTATGGAAGATTTACACTTTGTATCTACATGACACTGTGTGCTCTTTATGCTTATGTACCTGTGCTCTTCCTTTATGCCATGCCCTGTGCTTAGTTCTACCTCTGCCTGTTTTCTCAGGTTTTATCTTCCTCTGTAATCCTCAAACACTATTCACCGATCTACAGGAGTTTGCTTTTGTATAGGTCCTGTCAGTTGGAACAGGTATGAGAGGAGAAAGAGCAAGGAGGCAGGGGGCATGGGGGAGGGGATCCCAGCTACACACCCTTAACCACACTGAGGCATTCCACCACCACTGCTCTTTCAGAGCTCAGATATTCTCCTTTAAATCACCCCCTCTTTTGTCTTGCTCCCATTTTTCTCTCGGTGTTGCCTTGAGACACCTGTGTCCACACCATAACATTTTGCAAAGCCTTTTGTGATGCAGGTATCAATTAATGCGCCTCCCACCCCCCAAACACACACCCACACCACAACACAGAACCACAGCAACTCCATTTAGCCTCTGTTTGAACCTTAAAAAAGTTCCAGATCTCTAGTTAGGCATATCAGTAAAAGCCAAAAATAACCCTGTCATTTGGGTTTCATACCTTTTACCTCCCAGAATACAGGCTTTAGAGCAAAACATATCTATCTATTTTTTGTGAGAGGACACCTTCCAGAGGTTCTCTGGGACTTCATATGTGTCATCTGGAGCTCAGCAGAGTCCAGGCCCTGCAGAGAGCCCACGCAGAGGTAACTCGATCCAGCAGGATGCTCCGAGTACCCTTCAGACTCAGAAAACATGAATGAAAAGGAATGCCAGAAATGCTCAAAAGTCAACAGAGTTTCTTAAGAGTCTGCTAAATGGATTATTCCTGTTTCCTCACTAACTGCTGCTGTTACACATTGGAATTGGGCTATTTTGAATAACAACGGCCCCAACGACTATCTGTCCTGCAGTAAAAATACAAGCAAACGCTAGGAGAGAGTGGCGCGTGAGAGGTAACCCTGTTAAGGCTAGGTCCTGACAAGACATTACAGGGTGTCTATTTCAAAGGAACAATCCCCCCTATCTGGTAGGATGACGACAATAGCAGGGTGGGGCTAGGGGTCAAAAGGTGAACTCAGAGGTCAGACTGAGTGGTAATAGAGCAGGGAAAAAGTAAAGTCATAACCCACCCAGAGAAGACCATGATTTGTTCAAGATGGGAGCCACAGTAAGAAAACACTGCTGAGAGAATGACATAAATAAGACACCATGTTGCAAAGCATCAACAACAAACATCCTTCAATCTTTTACATCCAACCATTTGTACCTCAGTGTAAGATGCTCAGCATTAGGCTCTTTTTTGTCTGACTTTATTAAAGAACCATCTCTTTACCATGGTCAGCTACAGATATTCCATTACCTAACTGCCAGTTTTATAGGAAAAGGTACTTCTTGTGCATGTGCATTAATAATGCAAAGTCTTGGTGTTTAATACAGTCACATTTTTGAGAAAACAAATTAAAGAGATTATATATCTATAGGAGGCCATTTGATTAATTGTGGATGATGTGTATCATTTTACTTTCATGTCCACTTATAATAATTGCATTGTCCTCCTTTTCTGGGGGTTTGCCAGGCTTCTGCAAGTGCCATTTTGCAGGAGCAGAGTTCCTTTTGTCCCACAGATGTCAGAGTAATCAGATTACTGCAAACTGATAAGGGCACTCATCTCAGAGTCACTGTCATGGCAGCCATTGAGGGGCCTCTCTAAAAAGAAAGCTTTTCACGGGAGAGGATCGGACAGTAAAAGGCTGAGGAGTTTTTAGCCCATCTGTCAAGACACCGCATGGATGGGAGTTCTCTAAAAAGTCTCTTCTCAAAGCTTACTTGTCATGAGGAAGGAACTGATGCCTTCTCTTTGTGCAGTTGTCTGTAGCTTAGAGAAGGCGAGATCCAATACATTATGTGCTTTGAAGATGTACAGATAAATACATGAAAAGATTTCAAAGGCATTTCTTAACTCTCTTCCCCTCTTTCTCACTCTACCCTATTTAACCCTCTCTCTTTTGTCTCTTGCTCCATTCTTCTAAAATGCAACCACTGTTGGACTGGAGGAATGAATCTGCCGTTTAAAAGTACCCAATAGTCACATACATCCAATCCATCGCTAAATTCTGACTTTAATCTAAAATCTTAGAAAGACCATGTCTTCCAGCCAAGTGAAGCCCACCTCTGTTACTGTGGTACCAATAGGAATAAAACAGGTTTGAGCACATGTTAGAGAGGAAGGCAATAACCATCAGAAGCAACAAACCTCCAGCTAGAGGCATAAAAGACTTGTTTGCTCATATGTTTCACAACCCGTTTCCTAAGCAGTTAAAGGGGGAGGGGGAGTGTCATCTGGGAGCTTTTGTACCCAACTTCCCTAAGGGACTCATGAAATAAGGCAGCTAGAGATGAAACAAGTAGAGACAAAAAAATAATATATATATATATATTTACAGAACTGTGGCTTTAATAGTGCTTAGATGTATGAGACTATAGAAAAGAGCAAATAGCAGGTGCATTGAACTTTCCAAAATACAAAACTTGGCATTTGAGCAGCCTCCATGTTAGATCCTATTGTATTACACTTACCAAGGCAAACTCACAGGTTTAGTATTTTGTACTTTATGTCACTGTTGACTATTTCAACTCTTTCGTTCATGTAATTATATTCTACCGCTAACGGCTTATTAGGATTATAGACCGCAAAGCGGCACTAAAAGCCACAGAGAAAATGAGCCTTATATGGCACACACTGAAGCCCTTGAGTTTCCCATCAGCTTAGCAACCTGAAATTCAACTCAGGCTAATTTTGTGTATCATTCCGACCACTGCACAGACAGGCCCAACTTCACAGAATCTCTTAAATGAGGGTTAAGCAAACACAAACAGAGACATTTGCAAGGCATGCTAATTGCATTCCCAGATGAAGCTGGGCCTAGCACATAACAAAGTTAGCTGAAGGCCTGATGAAGGGAGAGAGGCACTAGGTTAAGTGCTCCGCTGTTGTGACCCCTTTGCCCGTTTCATACAACAAACATTGAGAAGCCGTGCGGCCTTACATCAAAAGGCTAGCTGTTTGCGCATACCGACATTTACGGCTCCTCTCACTTCATAGGGTTAAGCCAGTCTTTACTAGTTTAAAGTGCTCTCTCAATGGAGAAAAAAAACAGACGGATGTGACTTAAAACCATAGAGTGAGAGCCATCTTATCTGGCCCTGGCAGAAGTCAGTGTTGCAAGTTGAACGAATTTGATAGGTTTTTGGGGGCTTAACCCTTTAAACTCCCAGGATCCGTTGACGGGTCCAGACTTCCATTCCTCACTTCTGTAACTGTATAACTTTTCTACTAGTTTTACTGTAGATGTACTGCTATGTGTAAAACCTTTAAAGACATATCGTAGATTTTCTAAAACAATACCATCCAAAACAAAGTTTCAAAACAAAGCACTGTTGATAGACTTTTAATCAGATTTTTTCATAAGTAAAATCTTCAGTCTTTAAAGTTTTTCATGTCTCAGTCAAACACCCAAGGCATGTAATATAAGAAGGCAAAATTTTGGCAAATACAGGATCAAGCTTCTAGATTGTGTGAAGTCTAGGCAACAATTTGGAGTGAAACAGTGTCACCCCCTTAATGAGGAAATCTCTGTGAATAATCAGTAGCCATGCGGCCTTGGCTCTGTGACCCAGAGAATTTTTGATGGGAAGAGGGACTCTCTGTGTCCCATTATGTTTCCTCAATTATTCCACAGCCCATGCAGGAAGAGCCACGTTCCAGCCTTGGAGCCAGGTTCGGTTGACCCCATTATGGAAGAGTCGGAAGAGAACAACTTTTAACTGTCTATAAGTGTAGTTGCTATACACACACTGAAAATTTATATTGAAAGCGAGCGTTGTTGGGCCTGCCTGCTCTCTGCTCTGGCTGGACAGCACAGGGCGATGGGGCAGCGGCACACAGAACAGGAAATAATTATGCTGCGGCTCTCCGTCTCCTTCAGCTTCCCAATATTGCTTTACGCTTTGATGAACAGGCTGAAATAATACGCCGATTCTTCCTAGATACCATAGCCTCTTAATCCCATTACACCTTCCTCCTTTAGTGCATTTGAGGCTCCAGTGCCACAAGACCAGAGCTAATCTGCGCCTGTCCCTAGCCTTCCACCGGCTCTGAGCACTGATCCCTTCCTCTTCTATAGACACTCAGGTGAGCCCAGTCAAGCCTCCACCCTGTTGACGACTTAGAGTCAGGTGAGATAGGAAAAATACAAGGTGTAGCCATTAAAATCTGCCTAAAAATGGCATTTCACCCCACCACAAAAAAAGATGCCACAGGCAGATGAGTTCTATAAAACCCATAAATGCCAAGCAGCATCAGGAACTGAAATAAAATCTGCTGCAGGTTCAGTGGAAGGATTTTCTTCTTCAAACGGTATTTCACACAACAATGCTTGCTAGATTAAAAGAAATAACTGAGCTGACTCACTCAGCCATGGTTACTGTGAGGAAAACTTCCTCCGTAACTCCCTACTTTCTCCCCAGAGCGCAGCTGCTAATATCACCCCATCACATCTCCAAACTCGTCCTTATTAAACAAATGGGAAATTAAACCCTCGAGGCTGGAATCCAATTGAATTCTCACTCAAATAAAAAGTTTAATTTTAATGGAACTTTATTCTCAAAAGGACCAGCCGAAGTGACCTATGAGAAAAATCTGACTTGCAAGATAGATTCCATTTTTCTTTTTTCTCATGGCCCAGCACCGGGGCTAAAGTAAGCGAATCCAAAGCGCAACACCTGTGACTGACTGCTAGTAATTTAGCGAGTGTAAACTAAACTCCAACGTAGCAAGAGAAGCTGTGTGCTGCTGCAGGGTGGCGTTCAGTCAGGGGCATGTGGTCCAGCCCGTTTAGCAAGATCATTTTTCATTTGAATAGATGGGGACAGATGGAGTGGGCCGTGGTAGGCCTGGCCTGAAAGGATGGATGAGCAGACGAGGGGAGACAGTGAGGAGGAGTTGATTATGTGTGGGCATTGAGAGCCGGCTGGTACTCCGGAGCAGATATGAAGTCTGGGCCCCATTCAGAGCACTCTACTGTATGCCGTTCAAGACTGGGTCAATTATTCTTTTCTCAAACAGGACACCAATGCTCTGGCAGAGATCACGGCTCAAAAGCATGAAGACATGGGAAGGGAGGGATAGAGAGAGGGAGGGATCGGGGAGCGAAAGGACAGATCACTTGAACTTGCTTTATTGTCTCCATGTAAATAGGTCCTGATCAAGATTCCAGCAGCATTCTTCCATTTAATTCAATCTGTGCAGACATGGCCAAGCAATGAGAGAACACAGGAGGGAGGAAGGGAGAGTGTAGGGGGTACGAAAGGGGAGAACTGGGCTTAGGAAGGAAGCTGCATACACGTGTATGCACAAACGAATGGTGAGCTCCATGCACACCTAACTTAAATCATTAGGGCAAGTAAAAATCAAACATTTGCTTTTTAGGGCTGCATACTCTTCTGTGTAGTTTTACCAGCTAACAAGGTTAAGGTAAAAAAATATGATGGATTAATTTAAGCCATTTATTTTCATCACTCCGCTGGCTATTAGCATTTACTCAAGATCACAAGGCTGTCCCATGCCTGCAAAAGCTAGGTTAACACTTGCACACTGAAGAAAGCTGCAAATGTCCCTCAAGGCCTGCCATCCAGCCTTCCCCCATCCTTCCCCCATGAGGTTAACCGGTGGTCCCTCAGCTCGGTACTCGGTCTCACATTGTGATCAAGCACATTTCCCCAGCCCCCCCGAGAACAAAAAGCTAGTGAGAAGGAAAGATGTGCAGGGAGAGCAAGGACCTTGGAGAAAGGATAGCTTGGGGAGGCAGCAGGTTAAAAGAGCGTTACCGAACACCATTTGTAAGGAGAGACCATATGAAAAGTCAGAGCCAGATGATGTATGACATTTCAATCATAGATCAAAGCAAACTGAAATGTCACTTCTCGTTGAATTATCTATTGAGTGCATGAACTAAATTTCTTTTCACTCATAAAACTGGAGACAAAGGCAAGACCAAATTTCCCGTCTCTCTCAAGGTAGCTGCCATTTTAGGAAATGGAATTTACACAGTGGAAGCATGCACTCACCTGCCCTGGACCTAACCCACACAGCCATATCTACTGGTTCTGATACACACACACACACACACTCACACACACACACACAAACACACACACGGACACCCTCATACATACATGCTTGCACACAGGTGCAGGACGACAAACATACTCACTGTTGATAACATCAGTCTAAACTCTATCTACATGACCCTAAGCTCACAGAAGGAGTGGGGAATTCCACAGGAATTGCAAACGGATTTCCACTCACCCCACTTCTCGTAAACCTTACTTAATGGTTTAATTGTAGAGCTTTGTCTTAGCAATGCACACAAACCGTTCACAACAGGCAACAGCAAACCTAAGAAGCCTACAAACACACCAGGAATAAATGGAACTGCAATTGAGTTACAATAAGCAAGATATGTTTCTAGGAATCTAAAGGAAATAAAATATATTGATGCTGTAAAAATTAGCTGAACACTAACATTAAAACATTAAAAACTCCTTATCAATCAGATCAATCCAATTTGCACATCTTCTAATCATATCAAAGACCTAGACAGCCTACAGAGAGTGCACTACTAACGCCATTGCTCCAGCAGCACATTCACCAGAGGTAAGTGTTATCCATAGACTTGCATTCACTTTTACCAGGTTTTACCAAGTTAATTTTCTTTAAGATATGTTATATATATGTTTGTATGTTTTTCCGCAGAGAACAGCATCTGATGTGTCTTAATATAATGCATGTTTTGGTTTAACAACTATAAAAAATTATAGTTATAGAGTCCATTAAATATTGTAACCTGTAGTTTCACTCGTAAATTCAGTCTGGCTATAACAGTGCCCTAGTTTTCAATATGACTGAGTCACCAAACTTTCCTAACTAAACCTCATCTAATAGCCTAACATACGTAGCTAGCTAATGTTTGCAGAGAAAATTGGCTAGTTAACTTAGCTATTGATCCTTTAAGTGACACTAAACAATACGTTCAGAAGCTAACGCCAGTTACTCTCATAACTTCTGAAGCAATACAATGAAACTTTCACATGAATATTTGCACATGAAATGTCTTGCCACCAATTGGGTATTGTTACAGGCAAACATGGCACTTTTCTGTTATATATATCAGAACTTTTTTAAGTATGCCTATGATTTGTCTATAGGCAGACTTTGCAGCGCTGAAATGGAGGACCAAGTGGCTTTACGATGCTCTGTATAGAATGACGTCATCAGCTATCTAGCTTCCAATATGTACAGACGTGGCCGAAAATATTGGTACCCTTCCACTTTTTCCAAAAACTCAAAATTTTCTCTGAATTAAGTTTGACAAAAGTATTTGGTATCCACCATTCTTTATTTCACATGTAAGAGAATAGAAACTTTGCTTTTGATTTATGATTTAACATATTATTTTAAATAATAAAACAAATGAAAATGGCATGGACAAAATCATTGGTACCCTTAACCTAATACTTTGTTGCACAGCCTTTGGATACAATAACTACAATCAAGCGCTTTCTGTAGCTCTGAATGAGGTTTCTACACTTCTCGACTGGTAGTTTGGCCCACTCTTCTTTAGCAAACTGCTCCAGTTCTCTCAAGTTTGATGGGTGCCTTCCCCCAACTGCGAGTTTCAGTTCAATAGGATTCAGATCAGGACTCATAGCAGGCCACTTCAGAACGGTCCAATGTTTTCTCCTCATCCATTCTTTGGTGCTTTTTGAGGTATGTTTCGTGTCATTATCCTGCTAGAAGCCTCATGACTGAGACACAACATTCTGACACTGGGCTGTACCATTCGCTCCAAAATGGTTTGATAGTCCTCTGATTTCATTATGCCCTGCACAGAATCAAGACACCCAGTGCCAGAGGCAGCAAAGCAACCCCCAAACATCACTGAGCCTCCTCCATGTTTCACAGTGGGGATGGTGTTCTTTTCTGTGAAGTTTAGTTTTCGGTGAATATAGAGTTGGTGTGACTTACCATTTCAGGCCCTGTTGTTTCACTTAGAGCATTAGATCAGGCTCCTATAAGTGCACTCTTTCCCCTCTGATCTATGCTTTTGCCTCTTATATGCCCTTATCAATGCAGATAGTGAAGGTCATCACAAATTCACCATTACAAAGGATTATTCTTTTCCAAAAGGGCTGATAAACAACTAATATACTTTAATCACTGCATATCTTTAAAATGCAGAACCACAGTACGCGTAAGGCTGGGTTTATACTTGCTGTTAATTACGTATACGGACGTTTAAAATGGCGCCCATACGTATCCTGCGTTCATTCCGCACGTCGATTGTGCACGTCCCAAAAAATTAACACAACGCATACATGTGGTGCAATATCTACGTAAATGGCAGGGGTAGTATAGTGAAGCAACACACCGATCGGTAGGACGAGAGAAATAAACTCTCCGTTTTCGCAACAAGATTTAATAGCCTGGTGTTTCTGCCGTTTTCTCGAGATACACATTATAATAGCCTCATCAACTCCCGTCACTGTTTACTTCCTTCTGTAAAATCAGGAAGTGGTCCGGTGCTGGCGATGTTTCGGCTCTGCCCCTAGTGGACCGAGTTTTTAATCCTCCAGATATACGGTCATTACTAAAGCGAGTATATGATCAATGACGCTCGCATAGCTGTGGCGTCCGCACGCGTACACGTAGCCATGCAGCTATTTCCACTGACAAGTGAGCCGTGCTCATGCTGCATTTGGTTACCCTTCTTGCCCAGGTACCATGCGAGTAGTGTGGTAACAGTTTTTTCTGGCGGTTACACAGCCAACATCAAAATTTTATCATACAATGTTTTAGATTAATTTTTATTTATTTACCCACAGTAATGTTTTCTTGTTTCCATTTAGCTTGATTTTACATTTCCTACCTGTGATCCAAGTAAAATCCGCAATTTTGAAGTCAGGCCAAATCCCGAATGGCTTCTTATTCACATTGTTTGCGCCCTACATAGGATATATCATAATGACTCTGTACAATCTAGTGTCTTACATGCATAGTGTAGAAAGTTTGCTTCTCTGTATTTTCACTATAGATTTAAGTATCGGCAGGCTTGTGTTTGGGTGTGCCCACTGCCATTAAAATAATCTCACTGTGTCTCGTGTGCAATGGTTTACCCTGTGAAGGAGACCCGTGGCAGTGTCACACACATTTTAACTTAAAATGAGATATGCCTGGTTTAATTTTGTTTTTTGTCTTTTTAAATTTTGAGTAGTATTTTACTACTTGTGCCTATCACTAGTCACTATCCAATAACCTGCATAGAAAGTCCTCCTACTTTCACTAACACACATACTCGACCAGGACACGGATAGTCCTGGGGTCGGATTTGTTGGCGAGCCATGCTGTTCGGTGAAAAGCGCTATAAGCCTTTGAAGGAGGATGGTTCCCATGAACTAGTGCCTCCCGGATGGTGAACTTCCCAGTAGGCGTGCTCGAGGCTTGCTCATGGTAGGTATTCAATACAATCCACAGCTGCTCAAATGATTAATAAACTCATGTGAGAAGATACAAATCAGCAAAGATGAGTCAACCTCAGCATCTGAAATAATACATCTGACAGGGTGTGTGTGTGTGTGTGTGCGCGCGTGTGTGTGTGTTCTGTAGCCAAGTCTATCTGCGTGTGGCCTGTGTGTCTATGAAAACATTGCAAGATTGAGTCCTGTCTGTGGGGAGAGGAGATAAGTAGATAAATGAATGTCCAACCTATAAAACCCACTTCCTTTCAGCTGTCCCAACACCAAATAAGAAAAACCTGAGAACACTGATACCCAGGGAACTGGGGGAAGGGACTAGCAAGGAGACTCTGGCTGCTCTCACAATGACTTCATCCCTGCACAAGCAAGCATAAACTCAAACTGCAGTGCTGGCTGTGTTCCCTCATTCTCATCCTTTTTGCCCCCTTGCCCTCTCGGCTTCTCTGTTCTAAGCGCCAGCATCGGGTCGGTGGGTTCTTCCCCTATAATCTCTCCCCTCTTTGCCTCCTTTTCCACTAGGCTCCTCTCTTTTCTAAACTCTATCCTCAGCAGATCAGTGTTTCTGACGTGGCTTTAAGGAATTGCTGATCTATTTCAAAAACGTATCCCTTCATTGATCTTTCAGAAGATTATATTTGTTTATTATTCATCTATCATTTTAATGACATCGAGCGTTACATTAAATGATTTTGTTATGTGTTGCAGGGCTAAATGCGTAGAGATAGAGAGCGCAGTAGTTCCTGCACGAACATTCGCCATGCTGCAAATTATAAACCGCAGTCAAGACCGAGTGCACAAACAGCTTGGTTCTGGCCAACTTCTACACAAGGCCTGTTGTAAAGTCTACAGTTTTGCCACATGTTTGGTTTCATAATAACAGGGTAGCAAAGAGAGCTTTCAAGACCTGTTTGACACAAACTGACAGTTCAACATAGTAGGCAAGAATTCCCTGTGTATCCCCATGCGCGAAACAGAAGAGTAAGAGTCAGAGAAAGATATTGTGGTATATTTAAAAAAGAAAAAAAGAAAAAAGAACTTCATGTGTAGTGTAGTGTAGTGTGTGTGTGTGTGTGTGTGTGTGTGTGTGTGTGTGTGTGTGTGTGTGTGTGTGTGTGTGTGGTTTTCCTGAGTGGGTTGTGGTGAGCAGTGCAGACAGACATTCCTTTCAGCTTGCACTTCCTTCCCCACCCCCCCCAACCACACAAACACACTGTGAAAGTCTTGTAGACAAGGTAAACAGCACAGATGTAACAATGTCTTAAACATGAATATTGGATTCCACATCTCCGACTGCACCACACGGAGCTTTATTTGAGACCTGCACACACTGTACTTTTGTGTCCGTGTTGTGACAAGCGTGCAGTCCGACCTGGTTGTGTTTGATGAAGTGAGGTATGCAGGTCTTCAGCTAGAAGAAATAATTGTCAACAGTTTCAGTGAAACAAATCCTTAACGCTTATCTGATCCACATGACTCATTTAAGAACCACTCGTCCTGACTGTCTGAACAGAGGCATTACAACAGCATTAAAGCATTCCAGACTTGTCCAGAACGCCATCCTGTTGACATATCTGCATATCGGTAGCCTGAAAACATTCCACTGCCTTCAGTTCCACAGCCCCGACCCCATCTCGTGTGCTGCTGTGGAGGTGTGTGTACTCAAGATCAATCTTTGGCTCCTCACTGGAGACTAGTGTTGTGTTTTGTCTTGTTATTTAGGGCATGTTTTTTCCTTTTTTCTTTTCTTTTTTTCAGAACCCAAAGCCGCTTGTACCAAAAGTTCAGTGCGTTTGGTTGAGTATGAAAATCTGTTCCTGAACCCGGTCCAGGGAACCGATCTCTGGTCAAATCCAAAACAAGGCGCTCGCTTCAAGTCCACTCGGGTTCTCTGCAGCCCGTACCATGCGTGAAAGCAATCCACTCCCGGGACTGGGTGTTGAACAATGCGATTGGTTGAACTTGTCCTGTTACTGTTTTGAAGTTTCACACTGGCAAGGAAAGGACTGTTGTGGTCTGCAGAGTTGATGGAATAACACCTCAATGTATGGAGGCACGAAAGCATTTCATCAAATGGCATCAACTCATAAAAGCAAGCAGCTTCGACTGAAAGGCTTCACCCAAACTGTTGAGTGTAAAAGTGAAGGGGGGAAAAAAACGCACATTATTTTAATAAACATTAAGAATAATAGAATAAGGCTCCCGAGTGGCGCAACAGAAAAAGTGTTTGCCCTATCGTCTGGAGATCGCGAGTTCGAATCCCGACGATGCCGGGAGTCCAAGAGGGCATAATTGGCCCTGCTTTCTGGGTGGGAGGGATGGCGATACATTCTCTCCCCTGTCAATCAGAGCGACACTAGCCAATCGTGGGCGTCTGCGAGCTCGTGCATGCGGAAGAGGGCAGTTGGAGCTTTCCTCCGAGCCCGTTCGGCTGCCCTGTGACGTTGCGTGAACCCTTGAGGACCCTGACTGCTTTTGCTCATGAGGATGATGATATGGTGATATGGAACCAGGAAGCTTAACCGTTACAGGGTGATTATCAGGAGCATTTGGCTCTGCTCCAGAGGTTCAGCATTCTTCATTATAAGTGTTCTACCGTCTAATTACTGGACAAATAGCTAAAATCAGCCAGATTTGAAGCAGCAGTGTCTGTCCAGTGGGTTGTATATCTAACGAATGGGACTGTTGCTAAAAATGAT
>JAOUQW010000016.1:6404150-6427504 GCA_028565825.1 Olivaichthys viedmensis
GTTTCTACAGGACCATGGTGCAACACGCAACAATACAGCAGCACGGTATACAGGACTACATAAAGTGCAAATACACGGCAGTGAGGACGAGTGCAAATATACACTGTATAATAAATACGCAGAACAATAAATACGCAGAACAATAAATACACTGGGCAATGCACGCTAACTAGGCAGGACAACAGAACAATATTGAACGGGGTAGTCTGTAAAAAAAAAATATATATATATATATATATATATACATTCAGAAAGACCTTAATTGGGGGGAAATTAAAACACATTTGCAACTAAATATCTTTTTTGAAAGGAATACACTGTTATGAGGTAGTGTGTATAAAGGAAGATTAAAATTTGATGCAAAAACCAGTGCTATGCTTCCCTCTGCTGGTTGAGTAATGTAATGCAGCGGCTCCTTTACATATTTGAGATTATTTGGTTGAAAAAGGCATGTAACAATATCGCCCTCTTGTGGGCACTAGTCACACTTTCACCCAAGAAACACATCTATACATGCGTCTAAAATTAAATGCTTTCTCTGCAGAACTAAATATGACAGTATCAAATTTGACAAATAGTTTGGTTAATCACCATAAGCACCCTTTTTAGTTTGATGGATTAGTGATGGTTATTGAAAAATAGCCATGTTTATTTAAAAATATATGGAGTGTACATAATTATGGCACGGTTGTTTTCCATGGTATTGCTTGGCACAAAAAATAAACCAAAAGCACTGCATTTGAAAAGCTCACGTATTTCTTTGTGGCACAGATTCAGAAGCTTTTACATGAGCTGTCTGACAGAATCTAAAACTGAAAAGCTTTTATCATAAAATTGCACCATAGAAGTTCAGATGCTTGGACGATATCATTCTTGAAGCAAGTACTTAGCTAGGAAAGTACTTAGCTATTCTACCAGTAAAGTAATAAACATTTATTTCCTTGGTGCTGGTCTTCGCTATGATTTATTGTGACTACTTTCAGCTTCAAACCTTAAATGCATATCTCGGGCCACCTCATTTCCTCCTCTTCACCATCCATTTATTTTTCAGTTAGGCCATTTCCATTTTTATAATGCCCAAATTGTAAAATAAATAAATAAATAAATAAAAGAAGAAGAAGAAGAAAAAGAAGTGATAGATAAATTGTTACTGTTAGATAAGTAATTAGCAAAATGATGCACATGATGTACATATCCACATATCCATCACCATTGTTTGTAGCACTTCAGGAGTTAAGTTTACACTCACTACAGTCCAACTTGGTAATGTTGTTGTCTTGGCAGATGGATTAAATTTATCCTAATCTTGGCAGCATCCAGCAGATAAATGTCAGTTTTATATCAGACTGATATGATTTGACACAGAGAGAGAGGCTCAGGGGCAAGCTGAGACATCAGCCAGTGGAGGGATGCCAAACACTGAGAGTGACCTGAAAAGACAGAGAAAGAGGAAAAAATGACAAGCCTGTCAAGAATCCTTCTCCACAGTAGGTTTTGACTTGT
Organism: Olivaichthys viedmensis; assembly: GCA_028565825.1. Classification (NCBI taxonomy): domain Eukaryota; kingdom Metazoa; phylum Chordata; class Actinopteri; order Siluriformes; family Diplomystidae; genus Olivaichthys; species Olivaichthys viedmensis. The sequence goes on from JAOUQW010000016.1 coordinate 6,405,654, forward strand.
CTACATGCTTGCCTGCTCCATGTATACTAAACAGTTCCTCCTACGTCTCTTTGAGACTTTGTGCTCTTTGACTTGATTATTGAAAGATTTGTATGTCAGAGTTTAGAATGATGATGATACAATTATTTCTGTCCCTCAGGCTATGGACTCTCAAATGCAGATAGCTTAAAATATTATAAGATATTCCCTTATATATAAAATATTTCCTTAAAGGCTGAAATGAGCCACTGAATCAAACATGCATTCAGTGAGAAATACTGAGTAAGTCCAGCAGAAGACCTGATATCCAAAAAAAAAGAAAAGCTAATACAAAGTCAGAATTGAACATACTTTTAAAATCATATCTTATATTCATTTTATTATGTGGAATAATATTCCATTGACCTCCATAAAGAGAAATTTATATAATTTCAAATAAAAGGTTATTTTTAAATATAGGACTAGATATAACTAGTTATGTTTATATCATGTTCTCCCAAATTCAAGAGTATAATTCAAGAAACAGACAAATTATTGGTGAAAAATGTATACGATATTTTACGATGACCAATAGAGGGCAGCAGATATACGTGTTTTTTACCAAATAGAAACAATCTAGCAACTGATTTCAAAATAACTTAAATGATTGAAAATAAAACTATTAATTGAAGAGAACCGCATGTTAGTCATGCTAAAACTTGAGCTTGAGCAGCACTTGCTTAACTCTATGAGTCCATGAGTAGAAACATGGCAGGCCTCCAGCACTGCTCATCCCAAAGGTGCATGGTCAACAAAACATTCACATGACAATTTCTTTCAAAATGACCAGATTTTCTGTGTGTTTATGGTGTTTTTGTATGGACAGTTTCTAAAATTTACTACCGATGGCACTACTTGTGTCGAAGTGTAGAAATTTAAAGAGGCACAATACAATCTGAAAAGCATGTGAAAAATATGGTTGTACTCCACTGTAACACTACAGCTTCAAAAGCAAAGGAACATCAGTACACAGTACACAGTAACATTGAGTACACAGTACTCAAAGAAAAACTTGACAGCAGCTCAGAAAATGTTATTAATGACTGAAACTGATTTCACAAAAAACAATTTTGGTGCCTCATAGCTGAATAAATTCAAAAAGATTTATAAGCTGATAAAACCGTAATGAGCACAACAATATGTTTGCTCTGATTTACACCATGTGCAGGATGGATGGGGGTCTTCATGGGAATCCAGCATTCAGCTCTAAAACCTTTGTGATCAGAAATATTTGTGCAGTTTCCAACCACTGTTGCTATAATCCACCTCTTGCTTTCTTTTTCACTACTACTGTTTCATGTTGAGCAACAATCAGTTCCTTAAATGCTGTTTCTACTGTAAATAACCTCACAATGCAGAGCATGAGGAGCACACACTGAAAGCAGCCTCAAACTCCTGTAAAAAAGAAACTGCATGTAGGCTGCACAAGCAAATCAACAACTTAAATGACCACTTATCCTGCTTCATGGAACACAGGGCGAGTTTCTTGGGTGGCGGGTAAACAGGCCTTGGACCAGATTACCCATAATCCTCACATTCCATCTCTCTTATTCTCAAAAGGCTCTCATGGGGCTCAAAAACAATAAGACAATACGCATCTTCATGCCTTTGGAATTCACACGCACCCCATTAAGACGACCCTTCATCAGAACTGCCATTCAGACTAGCTATCAACAGTACATGAGACAGCAAAGATGTAAAAGAAAAGAAGAAAAAACAGAAAAGCAGGAGAAATTTGTCTGGTCGTGGAAATGCAGAAGTTCTTCCCATACTTGCACGAGGGACTTTGATGTGTCACAAGATGATTGAGAAGCGGGAAGCATGGTTCGATTTAATTTGCCGAAGAATAGACGTGGAATAGGGTGGGGTGGTGGGAGAAGTTTCATAATAAAAAAGTCAGTTCACAAAGAATGACAAAAAGAGCACATTTCAGCTAGTGTATCAATCTGCCAGCGAGGAGCAGAAGAATGAACAAGAGCACAGGGCTGAATGAGAGAAGAGGGCGAGCTGGAGAGAGGGGAGAGAAAGCAGGTTGTGAGAAAAGCGCTCCGGTTGGCTCCTCTATAGAAAAGGCCTCCTCTCTCCTGCTGGGTCCGGCTCGGCTCCTGTGCTCTCTGTCACAATGCGGGGTCTGCAGTGGGCCCCTGCCCCCTCACTGCCCTGCCTGAGCTCCCAGGCTGCCTCCAGAGCCCCAGCATATGGAGGCCAGACTGAGGGGACTGCAGTCTGTTATGGCCCCCCAGCAGCAGTAACACTCACTGGCTGCAGTGCTGAGTCTGCCCCTAGTGAGCCGGACATGAGATATGCTGAGAGGGTCAATCAGCTCACTGCAGCTGTTATCCAGAACAGCATGGAAGGACAGGAACAACAGCATTATACTTAGGATAGGATGGACAACTGGACAAGATTATCGCTACATTCAGAATGGCACCCTAACCACTATTCTCTATATTGCATAATCACTATATAGCACATTCAGGATTTCATAGACTTCATGCATTGCTCAGAATTCTGAGACCGTATAGTCACATTCCATTGCATGTACACCATCGCAAATGCTATCTATGCACTTTGGATATGTCTGAAACCAAACTGTATTCGCTGTATAGGTCACCAGTTGTTTTTAAATGGCACAATGCATTATGGGGTTTCATTACCCGCCAGAGTACATTGTTTGGACAATACTTTTAACAGTGTATTGTGGGATTTCATAAGTGCTCTTGATATTTTTCATAATGATTTTGGACCGGACTGCAAAATGATGCAAGAGAGAGTGTACTATATAGTGGATAGTGTGTGGTTTCAGCCAATGAGAGTTAAGGGCAGAATGTCCTCATGAAACACTTCTCATCAGAGTGTTACAAACTCCAAAACATTACTTTATTATGCTCCATCATTTGTTCATGTTGGGTGTTCCTGTATACATTTTGTTTTTCAAGGACCAGTTTTTTGGACTCAGGATAAGCCTTATTTTAATAATTGGATCAATTAAATCAATAAATCAAAAAAGATTTTTAATAATAAAGCACTTCCACATTGTTTCAATAATATACTAGTTTTTCTACTATATGCTTTTCTTACTATTTATATACTATATACTGTATTTTAAAGGGGCGTGAATGTGAAAAGATGCATTCATGTTCATTCCTATAAAAATAATAAATGATATTCAACAAGGATATAAAATCATTCACTATCTTGTGTGGCACAGTGAGTGTCCTAACATTCTTTGCTTTGATTTCTCATAAACTCATTGAAATCAATGCAAACTTGTTCATTATGGCTAGGCCACACACACCGTCCCAAATCAAGAAGTGCAACCTCTGCACCCAAAAACACTTTACTTGGAGAGAGAAGCTGCTTCTTGGCCTGTTCTCAGCACTTCAATTCTGACATTAACTAATGTTGGTTCACTGCAGGAATATGCAGTCATTCTAATGCTAATGGCAGATTTAACCAGCTCCTTATCCCCAGTGTCTGAGCTCTCTACACAGCTTGATCTGTTGTGAAAGAAGGAGGGAAGAAAAGGGGAAGGGTGGCAAAAAGGAGAGACTGAAAGTGGGTGAAGGACTGTGCATTACTATAGTTAGGGACCATTAATACAGTACTCAGGGCTGTTACAATAACAACAACAACTCATTGTGACTGTAATGTTAAAGGGCACTTGTTGCCCTGGACCAAAGCATGGCCCATATGTGTGCAGTGAGTGAAGTATTACAGGGGCAGAAAGCTTGGTGGCCAGTCCCACATACTCTCAATGGAGAGCAGCAGAAAGGGCAGGTGGTCATTAAAACTGCTGTAATCCCCTCCATGAATAGATCACGCCTTGGCTTACTGTGATGGAAGCTAAGCATGAGCAATGCTGCATCACGAGAGAAGGAGAGAAAGTGAGAGAGAGACTGAGAGAGAGGGAGAGAGATGGCGTTTGATGCTGGGCCCCTGAGGCTCTTTAGCATAGTGGCTGGGCCTCATTTCTGAGCGGATGTGTTAACAGTTTCAGGCTCAATGGAGGAAGAAATCCCCACAAAGGGTGGTGTACAAATATTGTGGGAAATCCGTTCACTCTTTAATATTTCATGAAGCCCCACAATCTATTCATGGGACTTCATTCCTTTGGAGGGGCCCGTATTCAGTCTCACTCCACCGCCTCAATGGGCAGCCCTTAATTGAGTGCCCGCTCATTCTCCAGCTCCCTGGCAGATTGTTCCAGATGAAAAGCCCCTGGCTCTTCAACCTCCTCCTCTCCTGCCCAAGAGTGGGAAACAGAAAGGAGGGCGAGCCTTGCTGGTGGTGCGTACGGGAGGGATCACCAGGGGGATGGATGAGAAATGATAATAAGGAGAAAGAGAGAGACGGGGCGAGAGAGGAGAGACGCAGCGCCCGAGTGTGCTTCCGTGAATGGCGAAGGGGTCGTGGGGTGTTCAGTAATCTCTGGGTAATGCGCTGTGCTTCTAGTGTGGGGGTGAGCAAAGCTGGATGACTGAAGAGGCTGTTGAAGGCCCTCCTGTGCCCTGAAAGACCCAGGCCATGCCAGCACAAGACAAACTGCTGTTGAGAAGGAGGCCGCATGCCTGAGTGATGGTTCAGCCGCCTGGCACCCCACCGCCCTGGAATGACAGAGAGGCCTTTCAGCATGGCTGACACCTCCGTGGAGAGACGGAGAGATCCCCCGGGAGCTCCACGCAGCCCGGTGTCAGCCCGCACCAACGCTTAGAACAGGCCACAATGATAGATGCTGCTGTGCTAATCAGCCGTTTGTGAGCGCCGCTGCCTTCATGCTGCGACTCTGGAGATGCCAAGGAGCTCTAAGAACCTTTTTGATCTTTTTAAATGTTGGGAGGCAAATTGTTAGTTTACCACCTCTGATGAGGCCCACCCCTATGCCCCATGTCTTGAATGGCAAAAAAAACACTACAGTAACGTCGGCACTTGTCGCATCTGTTTTCAAGCGAGACCGAGTTTAATTGGCAAAATGCTAGAGACTTCAAAGGGAATCTCACAGACCAGCCAAGCTTTCTAATAGCGACTGGTCTTTGGTGAATTGTATATAGGAATGAGAGCGTAAGAGAGCGTGAGAAAGAAATTGACAGGGAGCTTGAGAAACTCACACATATATGACACTGATGGCCGTACCTCATTATGGATTTACATGGCATAGTGCTGCCAAGCTTTAGGCTATGCTGGTGTCTAACTGTGCTGACTGCTTCATCACTGCTTCATGTATCCCGACCAATGTGCCCATGTAAGAGTGTGACCCAGGGCCAAGGTGTAATAAGTTTCCTGCAGGTGTCCATTGCAAGCCTAGCCCACTGATCCCTGATTAAAGGTCATCCGGCCCGCTCTAAAGGCCTATAAGACAGCCTGAGTCTCACCCTAGCCCAGTCCAGCTGGGCCCACTCACTGCGCCCTGATGTGTGTCCAACAGGCTTAGAGCTGCTCATGAGGGATGGAGAGCACCTGTGGAGAGGAGTCCCACTGAGAGGAAAATCCTCCATTTCTACCACCACCCCCATCATCCATCCTCACCTCTTCAGCATACCAGACCTGCGCTCCGTAGTTGGGAGTCACAGAGTAGATGTATGGAAAATGGATTTCTATAAGAAGAGCCGAGGGGCCATCAAGTATTCATGGTTGAAACTCTTGGCTTCCACAATGACGGACACGGATGTGTAACTTTTGAAAGTTTATTTCAAAAGAGACATATTTTGAGACATGTTTTTGGGCAAGACTTAGGGCTTGTTTTTCTTGTGTGATGCTCAACAAAGATAATTTCAACTTGGCATTGAGCAGCAAGATCAAATTTATAAAGAACATTTCTGAACTTAAAAGCAAGATGTAAGTCTATAGCCTCTCAGACCGAATTTATAATATCCATTCAATGGCATTGAAGTGTTTTAAGTGTGAGATTTCTGCATGTAGAATATTAATGCAAGGTTTTGGTAGAAGATGGAGAGGAGGTCTGAGCTGCACCAGCATCTCTTAGTCTAATCCTATATTTCTTAATGAAGTCCAGGAATGCACTAAGAGACTTAGAGTCTCAGAAATTAGACTTCAGATCCATAGCCTTGATCCAGACACTGATTAAATCCATCACGTCACGTCTCTTAAAGCACTTCCGCCACCTGCTTCATCTCCATTGCCCAGTATAATCATCAGTAGTCGCACACACAGACTACTTAGACAGCCACTAAACTTTACAACAAAACTGGCGGTACTTTAAGATCTGAGGAAATAGTCAAATCTTCTGAGGAAAAAAGTCAAATCAGACAGAGTAATGTGATTGCACCTTGCATGTTAACCTAACAAGTAGATGATTAATTTGGGGAGCTAATCCTTTGATACCCGGGCAGAGAGGAAATACCTCCGGTCGCCTAATCCACCTAGGCCAGACCTGGGACACTCACTGTGCCACTCAGCCAGGACTTTTGTTCTGTATATGTATTAGCCCACAAGTGCAGGTCTGTCTGGCGCTAAAGGAGAAGTAAGGACAGGAGGAGGCCACACTCATGAAGGCTCTCAGCTTTTTTAGTTGCTAGACTTGCACTTTCCATTTGCCTTGAAGGGCAGATGAAAGAGTTTTAGTCTTTGTGAAGCCTTTGTGCTTCTTTTATTGGACGACGTTTGAATATGAATGTTTGCTGCTCTGTTTCTCAATGGTGCCTGTGTTTTCTCAAGGCAAGATTTTGTTACATTTGGAAACACTGATTTCTCAGAGTCAAGATTTCCTTGTTCACTAGTTGTCTTGTTAGCAGGCTGACTAAAAGGGCCCTGCCATAGACTCCTTCACTAAAAGATTGTGTCTGAACAGTTGCTTGATTTGACCCAACTAGATTGTGGGCCAATAAAATAATTATGTTAAGTGGCAGGTTTCAGGCTCTAAATATTTATTCCTTTACAATTGGTCGGTAAGTGACTTAGATAAACACGGTGGAGGTTCATTTCATCTGAGCCACAAAGAGCGTGAGTGTGCCGCAGCCAAAGGCTGCAGTGAACTCTGAACCGGCCGGGGCACAGGGAGCATTTGTCCCTCCTTAATTGGACAGAAGGGCCCTTTCGCTCTTCATTTAACCTTTTCGGACTGATTCTTTCTTCCCCAGTGGTCACAAAGCCTCTGGTCCTGACCCAGTTGTTCCAGGCCTATCTTTCCACCCCCAGCCCAGGCCTTTGAAAGCTGGAGAAAAGCTGGAGTGTGCTTGCCCTTTCAGGAACAATGGTGGAGTTAGTGACCCCTGACCTGAAAGGCTTTGAGCTTTCTTCCTGGATCAGGCGCTGCCTTTCGCCACGGTTGGTTACAGCTCCCCAGCTCAGCAACAGAATGAGGGTAAACACTTGTTAAGGAGTGATTCTTCTTCTCCTTCTCCCTAGCACCCCAAACTCCCTTTTCTCCCCCTCTCCTTTTTTCTTTTGTCCATGTGTGCATTAAGGACAGACAGGAGTTAAAGCGGGTCCAATCTCCTGGAATCAGCCTAACACTCCATCGCCGTCACATCCTTGCAATGTCCACTGACAGAGCGTACACTGCTAGTGCAGGAAGAAAGTGGATGCTTTTAAAGAAGTTACCTGCCTAAGTTGTGTAGGTTTTTTCATAGTGTCCTTCACGCTGAAATTTTTTTTCAGAATTTCTATATGATGGCACGTAGTAAGATTTGTTGTCAACAAAACAGTCATAAAACGGGCCATGAAAAAATACACATTTGGTTATAAAGCACATTGGATATGAATTAAACTTTTAAGCCTCCTCTGATCCCTATTCCTTTTTAGTTGCCATGAACACGGCTCATCCCAGCAGGAGGCTTGGCTGTGGAGGGAAGTGCACTGCACTGGCCTCATATGTCCAGATGCTGAGCATGCGGTTTTGAAGCAGTGGCAGGCTGTACCGAGGCTAAAGCATATGGGCTGAAAGAAGGGACCTACCGGGGATACTGCTGTTGCCATCTCCTAAAACAGAGGGGGGCTTTGTCTCAGGCCCTGCTCTCAATACCACTTAATGCTGCGGAACAGCATTGTACAGTATTGAAAAGTGCTGCCTGTCTTTTAGCTTGTGCAGACCCCAGTGAAAGAGAGCCTCTCCCGCCTTTCCTCTCACTCCCTTTCGCACAGTAGGAGTTTTAGTGGCCCTCTCTGCTAACCTATTCTTCTTTTGTCGCATCTCCTTTTTACTACCTTTTCTCCTTTTTGTCCATTTCAGCTGTTCTCTTGAGTGATGGTCAGTTGGTCAGAGCACAATTAAGCCATCTGATGTCATCTCTCTTTCCTAGCATGTCTGCTTTTATCTTGGCAGTGTGTTCCTGGGACAGTGGAGCAGACCTAAGGTCAGTCCTATATCTGTCTGGCTAGCAGTCCAGTAGGCCTCTTTATCCTGCACGCAGCTCTAAATCTCTAAATCATCAGAGGCTTTGGAAATCATGTCAGGCCTGGGATATATATATAATATCTATGAAAGAGTGGGCAAGAATATGTGTCCCTTCAGAATAGGCTATAGGTATATATCTGTCTGTATGTGTACTTTTTTACATTGTATTCTGACTTTACATGGTACTACATGTCTTTTCCCATGTCCTTTACCATGAACACAGTTCAGCTGTTTGGATGAGAAAAACAAAAGTATTTGTATGACAGTGATTTACTGCTGAAAGTGAGGGAGGCCGTCCACTTTAAGGCTTCCTTCCTTGTTGGCCCTATAAAGCTGTCTCTGTGTCTGTGTGGGATAAAATACATTCCTACTTTAATTGAAAGGTATCTAACACAGCTGGCAACTTTGCCCAACATGGAATTGTCTGCACACTTTTACTCTTTAGCTGTTTTGTGTCTGGGGTGACTCAGACATGACCCAGTCTGCTGCCGTGACCACACACTTTCTTACTCTCTTTTCTTCTTCATTACTTTCCACACCATTTCAGCTCTCTGGGACCACCTCTGCACATGGAGAACACCCATAATAAAACAAAAAAACGCCCTACATATACTGCATTGCCGCTTTACTTTCTTTGTCACATAGCATCTGTTAATATGTTTTATTTAATGAATATAAAATTAGTGTTTGCAAAAATTACACAGTTCTTCAATAGATTAAATTAGACTATATTTGCTATTGCTGTATCCCTCATAAGGCAGCTCCAAATGTCCCAGGGCAAATCCTTTTATGTGTGGAGGATACACAAAAGTTTTTTTTTTAAGTGGATTTTGTGTTATAGAAAGAGTCTCAATATTAAGCCTTTCTTTCCTCCTCTATCTTACATCTTCAGACACATCTTCACATAAAGTTCCATGAAATATGGCAACTTGTCTGAAAAAATTGCTAATTGTGGGCCCTGAAATTTGGTTTAAGGCACTCATCTATTAGTATTTCAGATGTGGTCAAGGCTGAAATCTAGTTGGCTTAGTCACTTTGAGGTTCTCACAAGACAGCAAAAATATATGCATATTTTTTTGTGTGCCACTGCCTGTTTGTGTCTATGATTAAAACCCTGAAGCACCCCACACAAAGCATACCAGCAACTAATCCTTCAGGATATTCACTACCTGCATAATTTTTCTAGCGTCTCCCACCCTGCAGTGATGAAGGGAATCCCAAATCTCTTTTATGCAAACACTTCTAATGGTTAATCATCTGCCAGAGTGGGTTTTGTGCCTGTAGTGGAAAACACTAGGGTGTTAATGCAGGGGAGGCCGGGCAGGCCTGGCCCTGTCATTAGCCTAGTGTGGGCCTCTCTCCTCCTTGCTTGGCCTCCTGCCACCATCAAATGAACTTCACACATGCTAATGCCTGCCCTCAGATTGTTGCGCTAAATGAAAATTAATTGATTCTCATTGAAGTCTCTTGTCAGCTCCCTGTTTTCTCCACTGTGTGCTCCCTCTCTGTGGACCTGGCTCTCTGACAATACACACCGCAGCCCTCTCATCCATCCAACTCATGCATTCTAACACATGGTAATGTACTTGCCATTGCTATGCACAGCCATTTATGTATATGTGAGAATTAGCACATAGCCCTTGACCAGCAATGCCTTTCATTAACGTGACTTAAGCCCTCTTGTGTACGCTAACATGCTGGGCGGTGAGTACAGTAGATGCCAAAAGAATGCATCATCCTCTGTGGCTTTTGTCAGAATGCATCACTGAGGGCATCAAAATGGAATTCTTCTCTTCAGACAACACCAAATCAGTACATCTAACACAGAGAACCAGGTTCTACATTTTGTATAAATATAGTTTTGCAGTTATAGAAAATGGTTTCTGAAGGTCACAGGTTTTTTTATAATAATTTTTATTTGATTTATTATTAAGCAGGGTCGCCCTACACTCACTCTTAAAAATAAAGGTGTCAGAAAAAGTTATTTAGAGCGATGCCATAGAAGAAACAATTTTAGTTCCATTAAGAGCCATTTGATGGATGATTCTTTAACCATTTTGTTGGTTTCACAAAGAACTGATTAATCATTTCATACCATAAATATTGACATCATGTGGAAGGTTCTTTATGGTGGGAAATCATTTTTCAGTTTATTGTGACACCAACAAAAATGGTTAAAGATCCATGCAGTGAAAGGTTTTTTTGCAGACCTAAAATTGGTTATTTTATGTCATCACTCTAAAAAACCTTTTCTATCACCTTTATTTTTAAGAGTGCTCTTTGAAAAAAAGGGTTGCTCAAGGGTTCTTTGGATGGTTAATGGTTCTGACTTTACAAAGGGGTTCTACTTTGAACATTTTCTGAAAGGGAAACCCTCTGTTGTAGGGTTTTACATAGAACCTTTAAGGGTTTCCCAGGGGGACAAAAATAAAAAGGTTTTAGGGTGCCGAATGGAATCTTTTTTCCAAGAATGTATTGAGACTAGGGGGGCCCTGCATGTTAACAACAAAGCAATAAAAACAAATTTAAAAAATAGAAATGGCAGCAAAACCTAAGACAGAGAAATTATAATAAATAATAGAATTCAGTAAGATTAAAGATTAATTAAGACATGTAATTAAATATGAGCAATCTCAAATAAAAGGAAATAAAGCTGCATAAAACAAACCACTAAGAACTAACTGGTATCGGAGTATAAAGTGTGTATTTGATGTATACTGTATTTTAATCCACTGATAAGGGGCAAAAAGAAGCAAAAACTACATTTCTCAGGTTAGTTTTACATGCTGGAACCTTTAGAGTTATCTAATCATATGGCAGTTACCATATTCATTATTCCTGTATTTTAAGTAGGAGGATAAATATGTAGTGCAATTTCCTACGGATGTCTAGTAAAGGCCACTCCAGTTTCCTGTAAAAATTACAGTGATGTGTTGCCATTTTGTCTCTCATAATAAAACACATCACACAGTGAAACATTGAATCTAAGGGTTTTAGTGTTGGGGGTGTGACCTCACCTTTCATATTTCAATGTATTTATTATTAAGCAGGGAAGCCCTACTGAGACTAGTGTCTCACTTCAGAGGGGCCCTGCAACTTAAAGTATTGCTGTCACATGACACTGTTATCATCAAAGCAACAGATTATATAAACTCATTTTAACAGTTAAATCTTCAAGATACACCAAATTCAGCACTTCATACACCACCGGTGCTGAACGCAGGTTAATGGACTGTGATAAACTGATGTGTTGCAGGTACAGAAAGAGAGCCGTGTCCTCTGTCCCTCAACATCGTTTCTCTATTTTGTTTGCTTGCCAATCGATTACCTTCCATTTTCTAAGTGAGCAGCCAAGCCTCCCATCGCCTGTCCGTGAGATGAGGGGCGAGATTGCAGGGGCTGGTGAAACATTAACCCGACTGGCCCGCTTGACGTTGATGGAAAGAGGCAGGAGTGTGATGGCACGGTTGTCTGCCTGGGGAAAGATTGTTCTCAGTACTGTCTCTTGTGTCACAGGTCAGCTCTGGGGTCAGTGTGGGCGGTCCACCCACATCCATTCACGATGGGGATAAGGAGAAGTCACTGCTTAAGTAACCTTTGATTTATAAAGCCAGGACTGTTACATAGAGGGGAAATTCAAGCATTAACCCATTAAACTCTGGTCTTGTGAGATGTACATTCCTCACTATTGTAACTACATACCTTTCCTATTAGTTTCACTGTAGTTACTGAATAATTCATGGTAGTTACTGAATAATATACTGTAAGATGAATAACTTAATAATACGATGGGAGTTTAAGGGGTTACATTTTCCAAGATTATCATTTTGAAAGAAAACCTCTAGCTTAATGAATTTGCTTCTTATATTTTGGACATATTCCAGTTATCTCTTCAAATAAAATACAGACAAAAGGCCAATTTTTAATTGAAAAAATATGACAGAATTCTCACAGATGTCCGTAAAGACCCAAATGATCTGTTACACAAGCACCTGCAACAAACCACCTACCAGAAGTTCTATCAAAAAACACATGGATCATGAAAATAAACTAAGTAAACACAGCCTTGCCCTGGATAAAGAGCATGAGAGGGAGTGAGGTATGGGCTGTAATGAAAGCCAATGAAAGGCCATTTGCTGGACCATCATTCATGAGTGAGAGTGCAATGCCTGCACAAGCTTGCTCCCAGCTCCCCACACTTGTTGCCATTGTGACACACCGGCAGAGGGAAGCCTCTATAGTGGCACGGATCAATTCAGGGACCTGACAGCGGTGCACTAAACCAGGCTCCGTTTGCATAGAAAAACCTCCCTGGCCCCATCTGTCAGGGCATCCACATTGTGTGTATATGTGTGTGTGTGAATGTGTGTGGGAGGGAAAGGGGGAGTGTGAGAGGAGGTTAATCAAGATTGGGATGAGGAAGGGAGGAGGAGCAGGGGGAGAGAGTGCATGTGAGTGAATGTGTGGGAGGGGTGCATGACCATTATGCTTATTTCCCTGTTCTCCTTTTCAGAGCCATTAGAATAATACATTCTTTTTGGCGCTCCTTTGGCTCAGGCAAGCCTCTCTCACCTATGCTGCCCATTTTTCAGCAGCGAGGGTGGTCACAGGGCAATGGATTCTGGGAATCAGGTTAATTAGAGAAGACAGGGCCCTCACTGATGACAGAGGCAAGGAGAGGGATGGAAAGAGAGAGTGTCAGATAGAAGTGGAGGATGGGAGACATCGCTGTTTTAGGATAATCATCCAGCACATTGCTACCCTCAGCCTGAGTTGCTCCTTTTTTTGTCATCCCCGTTGTGATGTTGCCGACCGGATCTATTCTCTATCGGCCCTCTCCCAGCCGGCTACATCAGCTAGTCTTACTGCGCCTTTCATCCACTTTCAACACACATCCATACACACCTGCAAATTCTCAGCCCCTGCTTGTTTTCTGTTTTGTGCGCCATCAATGACAACTCAGAAAAGCAGCACAAAGCCCCGCGACCATTCGTTTTCCTAATTAGCAAACCTGAACAATCCTTTCAGTGTCCCACGCAGCAAAGCATGTCAAAGAGCAGCCCTTGTTTAGTTCTCATTCCTGAACCTGAACCACCCTACCCTTGCCGAGATGGCCATGCTGGACTTAGGTTCATGTTGGCTCTATCTCACAATGGTTCAAGTGGTGACCCCCTAACCCTAAGTATGACCCTCACTGTTATAGGGGTTAGGGAGCAGGGCAGATGTGGGTAAACTTCCATACGGAATGAAGAATGAAGCACACTTGTTAAATGCCCCCCCTACCCACCTTTATCAAGGAAACTCCTAACAGAAGTGGAAGATGGTTCTAATTGGGAAGCAGGTTATAATGCAAGGTTCAAATAGCAGCAGACCAGCTGGGAAGCATAAAAGCGATCACGAGAAAGGGGGCAGACTCAGATGATGTAAAAGTGCTGGTATTGCACTAATTAGGAGCGGGATATATAATGTGTGTTAAAGGTTGTCTGTTAAACAAAATGCTGAACAGGAGAAGTCAGCCAGAAGGTGGCGATCTTACCCAAAGCATTGAGTGAACAGAGCCGCTAATAGGCCCATCTAAGTACAGAGCTGTTTGGACAGATTAGGCCGTTTCCCGTCCAATTGGGATCATTTTAATGACATAAAAAGTAAAAGAAAAATAATTGGGTTGGTGGATAGCCGATGAATTGCCAAAGTTACAGTTAAAGCTGATTGAGTTTATAATGACTATGAGAAAGGCTATGATTAAAGATTTACCTTAAGTGACTATGATTATTTAGAACTATAATAATCTGAGTTTCTGCAACAGAAGTAGTCTACACCCATAGGGCAGACTGTCCTTTCGAATAAAAAAAAGTGTCTCAAGAAACAAATGCCCTTTTATTTGTTTAAAATTTAACACAAAATTGACTATACTATAGAAGAAAAAATATCAATCAGACACAGTCAACTCTTACAACTGACAGTGCCCTTATTAGATTTATCTCGGGCGGAATAAAATAAAATAAAATAAACAGGACGACTGATTAAAGGTTTCCTTATCATTTCTTATAAGGTCGCTTACATTGGGCTACTGGAATTGCTTTTATGACATTTCAGTTATCCGGAAAAGTAGTTACTTAAACTAATTCCTAATAATTAAGCAGCGCTATGCTCAATACAGAGATTGGAACAATTCCGAGAAAAATGCGTTCAAATGTAGTCTTTCAGCTTGTCTCCCGGAGATGCTCATGCAAGTTGAACTACGCTTCGGTGAAATATGTCCGTGATGGATCCGCGATTATGCGGCCAGAAATGAGATATTAGTGCGTCTATGGGCTACAATAAACAAACTTTATATACAGCAGCCTATATTTCATAAATACGTTACCTGAAAGGAGAGAATTAACCTAATGGACACGCGACACAGTCGTTTTAATACGAGACATGTAAAAACTACATTGTTTAATAAAGTTGCATCAAACAGTCAAGTTGCTCGATCATACAGACTTGCATAATTGTTAGAGAACAGCCGTAGTTTAAAGCAAAATACAAAAAAAAAACCACTTGTGTTCATTTAATTTTGTAATTAAATTAAATTTTAAATATAAAGTTTTTTTTATTTAAGCTGATGAGATTTGAGTTAGAGTGAAATATTTTACTTATTAATGAAATATTTAACTTCAATACCTTACTCCTTGAAAACTTCTAGTTGTATTAGCTTAAAGTGTTAGCAGACTTGATTGCAATTTTTTTAATTCATTTGAACAAAAGCATTGCAGCACAAATATCATTGTTAAATGGTAGAGCGAGCATTACATTGTCCCTTCTCTCAATCAGTTGGGCTACATCTTTTTCTTCACATGTACATTAGTTATCATTTTAACTGTGGACACTGATCACACCTAGGCCTATCATGTGGGGCTGAATTGCTGTAGCCATGTCATTGGCTGATACTGTATTTGTTCACTCTCCCTCATCTTGCTTAATTTGACTTCTTCTGAAGTAACCATTCTTCTCCTTCATCTGAATATTTATATAAATTAATCCAAGATTAAAGTCCAATCTTTTAGTAATCTATTCAACCCCATTTAGGTAAAGCTGATGTTGCATGACTCCATTCCTGATTGCTTGTACAAACTGTAAAAATGCTATGTAGTTTCGTGTATTACCAAAACTAGACATGAACATGATTCTTTTTACTTTCACTTTTCTGGATTTTTAGGAATGCATGCCATAAGACAGTAGCTCATACCTGGACCAGAACATTTTTAGTTAACAGCCATTACATATTGTCATTGCAGAATTGTCAGTGTTGGCGTTTACATTCAAGTAATTCCAATACACGATTATTCAAACTAAAGGGCTAGGCAAGATAGGTCAGAAGATATGTTAAATCGTGAAATCTTTAAAGCATAATGACATGCAAAATTCTGCTGATTCATGAGTCTTCCTTGCTGAGCAATGATGTCAATCATTACAGGCATTTACAAATGAGACAATGCCTAAGAAAGGTAATAACATACCATTTAAATCAACCCAAATGGGACAGACTGGCTGGGGTCTCTCTCCATGCCCACCGCTCCAAATGTGGAGATGTCTGGGTGACCAGCGTGGTCCTGAAATGCCAGATGGGGGACATGGGAGATCGGTGGCCCAGGAGCAAGTCACTTTTTCCTTTTTCCATGGCCTCGGTGTCATAAATGTCTTGTTTCCCATTGTGTGGGAACTCATCTCGGTTGTTGTCCCTGTGGATGTGCACACTAGTAACCAATAAGTGAAACATGGTCTCCTATGGGGCTGGAGTCTAGCATTCCTGGCATTTCCAGTCGTCTGTGCTTCGTGAGACGCAGTGGCCTGGACTCATCACTGATTGTTTTGGGTGGTTCTCCTGGTGTGAAGGCATTGGGGGACTCCTGTATGGAATGTCTTTGTGTTTCCAGGCTTGGTCAGATGTTATTTTTCTTGCCAGTAATTATCAACCAGTCATTGTCACTCTTTTTGTGTTTTGTTGAACCCTCACTGTTTTGACCCACCAAGGATATTGTGTGCTGAATTCTCCTTTCAGTTATTCACAACTCAGTAAATATTGTTGATAGTTTAAATGTTCTAAATGGAATGTAGTGGTTGCCTTCCAACTGACGGCTGCTTGTCACTTTAGGTATGGTTTGCAGGTGAAGAATTTGTCCTGCGCAGTGAGGACTAGGTTCTCACGGCCTGTGTTTGTTGTTTAGCTGGTGTGAATTTTGCTCACAGCATCCTGATGCCCTGTAGGGTCACTGTGATGTCAGTACATTCTCACACTCTCCACCACTTACCAATACTCGCTTTCCCTTTCTCATGCATACCTCTAAATTAAATTAAGTATTTATCCCAAAAGTAATATTTAATGAGTCATGCAAAGCCTTGAAAAGTTGTCATGTTAACCTCTTTAAACTCACAGGAGCTGTCGGCAGGTCCAGACTTACATACCTTACTCTTATAACTACATAGCTTTCCTATTGGTTTCACTGTAGCTACTGAATAATTTATAGTAGTTACTAAATATGTTCTAAGATGGGTTATTGTTCAGTTATTCAAGAGTATAAAGGGTTAAAGCAGTTGAATATTTAAATCAAATTGCACTACTCACATGGTCTCATAACATTTTTTAGACCATCAAAACTCCTACTTAAATGTAACACAAAGTTTGCTAAATGCTTTATACTTTTGACACATTATGAATGTAGCAGATAAGTGAGTGTGTATTCAAATCTGTCTGGCTATAAGCTATTTATATATCCTCTCAGAATATAATATCCTTCAGCAGGGAATACTTCCTGCCTTTACAATTTCAGCACAGAACAAAATAAACACTTAGAAATGTCAATTGGAACCGTGTGTAACAGAGAGAGACTACAGGTCTGCAGGTCATCTAGTGTCCTGATGCGCTGCTCTAGCACAAAAATCTCCCAAATCATTGGTGCAGCAGGAGACCAGTGCCATATTATTGGCTTGCATTCGTTCCCAGGAAGGTAACCAGGTCTTCTGCCCTTTACTTTAATATACTGGCAACAGGGTCCTGGTGCAGCAGTAGTCTTACTGTCTCTTCCTTTTTAATTAAATGTGCCCATGCTGGCAGTGATGGCTTCTCCTCTATCTTGATTTTTTTCCCCTTCCGTTTGCACTTCTTTGAGCTCAGCTAGAGAGCCTTTTAGTTATCCTACTTATTACCTGAAAGAGCTATTAAGTGTATGCTAAAATTTTGGTACAATACACAGTTCAGTACTATTAACATGTCATAATACTGTATGATTGAACGGTTTCCATTAGATGAAATGAAACGGCAGATGCCCTTAAAGCGTATCTCCAAGAGATGTATTCTCCTACTCTTGTACCATGGAAATTATTACCCAAGATGATTTAGGCCTTGTCAGACTTCTGACCGGGTGTAATTAGGAGTGGAGCCGCTAGAAGACAGAGGACCCGCTGTGCCCAACAGTGCTGTCCAACTAAACCCCACTACATCAACCCATATAAGAGCCTGAACCAGCCACTGCTAGAAATACTGTTATAAAGTGGTGTTATTTACAAATTCTTCCTAAGGACTGCGTTAGTTCATCCTGTCACACTGTGCACTCAGTCATTTAGGCCATAGATTCATAAGAAAACCTAAATAAGAAGATAGACTTTTATTTAATGTGTCTTTTATTGAAAAACTCCTGAAGGGACAACAATCCAGCAGTAGAGAAAACCTACCTCATCCCTTAATGGGCAGCCTGAGTTTAGAGGATGATGTTCAGAGGACATGCTGAAGGGGAAATTTAAAGTCTCGTTATTTAAAGATTATTACCCTTAATCTAGTAAAGTCAGCGCGAAGTGTCCGTCAGCCTGCAGGCTTCTTTAGGCCTTTTAAAAAAGTGGGGGGATTCACTGGAGCTGTGATGAGCCATTGCGAAAGAAGAGCCTCCTCAGCCAAGTGCTAGCTGCCTGCACTTTAAGAATGTGACCATCATAAAAGTCACAGTTATAGACTTATAGACACAGACATTATCAAAATGTGATATTTGAGTTTGTAAGAGACAGTACTGAAGCTAGGTATTTAGTGCTTTGTGTGTGAATGATGTCACACAGCTCTTTGATGGATCATTTTGTCACCTGTGGAGCAGAGGTAGTTTGCCTGGAGGTGAATTTGACTAAAGGCTCTTTGATGGGTTTGCTCAGATGGGCTCAGTGACTCGGTCAGCAGGTTCTCTCTCATTAGGATTTTCATCATAATGGGCTATAATTCTGAATATACTTATCCATGGATATCCCCTCCCCTACCTTGAAATACTGACAGATGGCTTCAGGTTAGACATGGAAAACAACATCCCCACATTTTTCCAGCCCAAGTCAATGACTCAGACATGGCACATATACAGTCTTAGTTTCAGAAAACTGCTCAGCTGAGACGTTGAGTTAAGGTTCGTGGGTTTAACGTCGGTTGAGGAGAGACTGAGTAGCCACATGACCCAGCAGTGTCCTGTCGGGGGACTCTCACCTGAGGCCATGCTTGGCCATCCAGCAGAGTAGTGAGCCTGAAGGCCTGTTCTCAAAAGACCATTGTCTGCTCCCCGCTGTTACTTTCAACTCAAATCTGTCATCATGCAGTTAGTGAGGAGTAAGCAAAATGCAGCAGTTAGTGTCTACTCATTAAACAGTAACTTTGTCACCAGCCCCCCTTTTTAGCAGAAGACACCTGTTGAGGCTTAGTTATAGTGGGTGACTATTGTCCTTATTTCTGTATGTCTCTAAAAAAAAAATCTGATATTTCTGGTCAACCTTTGAAGTCTATGATGTTTTCTTGTCATGTGTACCAATAACGTCCAACTGTTGGTGGTCAGACTTTGCAAACTTTGCTGACTTTGCTGTTTTATCAAAAACAGGTCAAATATGGCTATTGCATAAATGTCAAATTAGGCTAAAGAACAATCTTGGTAGTAATTGGAGAGTTTAAATGGCCTAACAGTCACAGTTGTCTTCAGCGCATTGTTGCTTTCCAACCTTATGGTCTGAAACTGGTAGTATCAGGTGCATCACTTTTACTTGCAGTCAATTCTTTGAGTAATTATGTAAAAAGTCCTACTCTTTAGCAGTGCACAAGTGGACTACAACTGGTTTTCAGGTTCAATACCCTGAAATTTGCAATCTGTGGTCATAGACCAGTAAGAATGCAGTTAGCTGCTGGTTGTTCTCCATCAAGTTTGCTCTCACAAGAACGTGAAAAATTAAAGACTTAGATCTAAAGGCAGAATTATACAGCATGGTTTTACTGTTTTGAGATGTCTAGAGACTGTTGAGACCCATTAAGGGTTCAGTAAGTATGTGAGTTTACTTTAACTCTAGACTGGAATGTCCAAAATAAATAAGGTTCTGTTATCATCAATACTGGTTAGCCTAAAGGTTACAAAAAGGTAATGAAACAATTCTGAGCTCATGCATTATAGCATCCTCTGAAATTTATTTAGGTATTTTTGTTGCTTTGGTCCCATCTACTCCTTGTATTAAAACGTGATCTGTATCTGGTTATCTTATCTGGAAAGCACACAGCATGCATTGCCATCAGAACTGGTTAGTTGCCACCAGTGATTGGATAGTTAAGTTTAGTTGGTTAGTAAAAGTTTGACAGCTGCCTGACTTCTCACAAGCCAGTTCAAATGATTAGAGACTGGCACCAGGAATGGATTACCAAATTGTCTAGTATGAAATAAAACTAGGTATTTTGTAGTTCCACACACAGCTTTCATAAATATAGAAAAGGGAAGAGAAGCACGAGTATTTCATGACACGATCATTCATAATCAGAAGGCCTATCAAACAATATGAACAACAGCAGTAATAACAAGTAGAAGCAAACCCAAATAAACTAAAACTGTTAAGCCTCTCAATGAGTTAATCCCTTAAAGCAACTCATACTCTTTCGTCTAAAGGAGTAGGTGATTCATGGAAGTCCTTAGTGACTCTACAGGAACAGTTAAAGTGACAGGACTGTTTTTTGGCGAAGGGGGTGGGGGGACCTCGTTATGATGTGGCTCTGTGCAGCCGTGGCCAGTCGGCCGGCTCCAGTCTGAAAATGGTGTCCCACCGCTGCTCATAGCCCACAGATCAAGGCCTGCTAGCCTCCAGGTGGGCACACTAATGAGCCCGAGCCCCAGCTCGGCTGATTCCTCCCTGGGCAGGAGGGCCAGAGGCCGGAGGACGCAGGGTCAGCCACCAGTAGGGGTCTGGAGCTGGCCAGAGCCAGGAGAACTCATTTAAAGAGACAATGAAAGTGTGAAGATTTTGGTCATGGTCTGTAAGAATCGCACAAAATGTGCAAAGACAAATGTAGAGCAAGGGGTTGGAGAAGACGGGTGTAATGTGCCACGATGTGTCAGCAATAAAGGTAGTGTCGTGACAAGCCAATGCTGTAAAACCCAAGCCACAAACTACAACGCGAGCTTGCTACATTGTTGCAATAATCGGTTTATTGTTATTAATTGAAAAGACAGTAAGTTGTCATCCCTTTGTTCCTCCACCCTCTCCTCTTGCTTTACAACCCTGCCATATTAACAGTGTAAACAGAGGAGAAGTGAGCGTTCCCCTGAAGCTCTTCACTAGGTGGAGGGTGAGGCCAAGGGAGGGGCAGCTAATGAGTGCGTTTGTCTCTCTCGTCCAGCCCAGGCCTTTGTTCGTTGAATTCAGATGCCCATTGATACATAGTGTTGTGCTGTCTCCTCAGCAGTGTTTGGCCCAAAATAAGATAAGGGCCCAAGACATTGCTCTACAGACTGCCCACTTCCACTGACGAGACAAGGAAAAGTCTACAGCCAGATCATATCTGACTAGTTATCTGTAGAACAGATAGGTAATAACAGTAATAGAAATAGCAATATTTATGTATTAGCCATTTCAAATGTGACACAATGCCTACAGGCATAGTCATGCAAAGAGAAAGCTGCAAATAAGAAGAACTGTAAAAATTTGCAAGACCTAGAGAAAACAAGGAGGTGGTTAAACAAGGAGGTGGTTATATATTTGTAACTTATCCTAACAATACAATAGATTTATATGAATAATGCTACTTGTAGTTCAGAAATTACGAAGTAACCCAAGTTTATCAGATACTAACAAATGCAGTTCATAGAGCCATGTCCTCAAAATGGAAAACTTTTTGTTGTTATAAATACTACTGCTCAGTCCTGCATTGATAGTACTAATAGGAAGTTGCTGCTCACTATAATTAAGTCTTTTGTCTTTATGTTTAACATCTGTTCAACAGTATGAAATCAGTAAATACTTGCCATTGAATGACTGAAATTATTTGGTGGAGATTAGTACCTGCATCAGGCTAGTAGATACCTCATGGCAATTTGCTTTGCAAACACAAGTAATCTGAGGATCAATGTATGTGATGCTTTTGTGGATTTTCTCTGAAGTATCATGTTGTAGTAATTCTCCATTTCAAAAAGAAAAAGACTACACACTGAGGCATCCATGCATT
>JAOUQW010000016.1:6435882-6448906 GCA_028565825.1 Olivaichthys viedmensis
CCCCTCACCCCACCCCTTGCGACCATCTTAAGAGTTTGGCAGCGCTGCTTAAGTCGGTCACTCTTAAGTTCCTGCGTCTTCCAACGGAATATACCAACTTTTTTCTTTTTCAACGGACAAAAGTTTCAATAATGCCAGCCGACACCATGGAGAAGCAGACAGCGTCTCCAATTGCTGGAGCCCCTGCAAGCGGATCGCACACCCCGGACAAGCCAAAGAATGCCAGCGAGCATAGAAAGGTAAATGAAATACTATTTCTAAGTTTAAAATATAAACCACCCCCCAAAAAAAAGGAGATCTAGAGAGTAATTGAAGTGCGTTTCTTTAAGGTGCTGTCGCCAATGCCATGTACGCTCAGAAGGCCTAAGCTTATAAACTGTGTTTATACATGTATTTCTTTAATCAACCGATTATTATATTTCGTTGTCATACGAACTAATAATGTTTCTCATTTGCAGTCTTCAAAGCCAATCATGGAGAAACGCCGCCGAGCAAGAATCAACGAAAGCCTAGGCCAACTGAAAACCCTTATTCTTGACGCTCTTAAAAAAGATGTAGGTTTTTTTGTTTTGTTTGTTTAAAAAGCAGTCGTACTCATCTGAATCAATGCATTCTGCATTACTAAACAAGACGATTCAAGCATGCACTTACTGACATGGTCGTGCTTTTCTTTTTCTTTTTCTTTTTGTCAACAGAGTTCCAGACACTCTAAATTGGAGAAAGCCGATATTCTTGAGATGACGGTGAAGCACTTGAGGAACTTGCAGCGCGTTCAGATGACTGGTGAGTTCAAGCAGTCCTCGCATCCTGACCTGATCGGGTTTTGTTTTTTTTATTTTAAGCCTCTTGTTTCCACCTGTCTTTCTTCGGTCCAACTCAGAGTTTCTCTTCTTTCTTTCCCCCCCTCCAGCAGCCATGTCAACTGACAACGCCGTCCTGAGCAAGTACCGCGCTGGATTCAGCGAGTGCATGAACGAGGTGACGCGCTTTCTGTCCACGTGCGAAGGCGTAAACACGGAGGTGCGTTCGCGGCTCCTGAACCACCTGTCGGGCTGCTTGGGACAGATGATGGCCTTGAACTACCCGGCGGCGCCCGTCCATCACCCGCACCTAGCGCAGCCTCTGAACGTGCAGCTTCCCTCCTCCGCCGTGAGCTCCAAGCTGAACCCGTCAGAAGCGGTGCCGCCCAAAGTGTTCGGGGGATTTCAGCTTGTGCCCGCCACTGACGGACAGTTCGCCTTTCTCATCCCTAACCCCGCGTTCGCCTCCGCCACGACCCCGGTCATCCCTTTCTACGCCAACGCCGGAGTTTCCATGGCGGTCAGCACGAGCCCTGTGCACGGGAGCTCGGGCCCGCCAGCGGCATCCCCGGTGCAGGGCATGACATCGTTCGCGGGTGTGTCGCAGGCCGCGAGTCCCGTCGGTGTCAGCGCGGGCCCCGAGAGCAGCGAGCCTGTGTGGCGGCCCTGGTAGACCTGTCTGTCGGGCTCTGGTAGACCTGTCTGTCGGCCCTGGTAGACCTGTCTGTCGGGCTCTGGTAGACCTGTCTGTCGGGCCCTGGTAGACCTGTCTGTCGGGCTCTGGTAGACCTGTCTGTCGGGCTCTGGTAGACCTGTCTGCTGGCCCTGGTAGACCTGTCTGTCGGCCCTGGTAGACCTGTCTGCCGTATGAAGTTGAGTTCCGTTTTATGGGACTATGTTTTACGCTTTTTTGTTGAACGCGGTTCATGTTGAAATATATGACTTCCTGTTTCCAATATTTGGATTTAGTTTGATACATACGCTGTTAACTCGATAGAACAAAACACTCAGAAGTACGTTTTTGTTTTTTTGTTGTTATTATAAAATAATTTAGTTTTGTACAAAGTTTGTAAAAGATGCCAAAGTGTTATTGTCATGTTTTGATTTCAATGTTCGACGCTGAATAAATCTGAATAACAAAACTTATCTGTGGCGTCTTGCCTTTTCATCATTTTTTGACTCAGCATTTCCCCCCATGTTACCGTGCTGACACGATTATGTCGAACTGTAGGCTGGTTTGTCTGGTGCCCACATGAGAAACTGGCTTTTGTGATCAGACCTACTTTAGGCCTAGCTTCATGCCTTGCCCTACATCTGTCCTTTTCCGTCGTCTAAATCTGACAAACTTTGTCTTCTAAGCAACACTTCAGTGAGGCCTGTTACTGCAGCCTGCTATAGGCTAAACGAAATTGCACAGGGTTGAATCAACCAAAGGGGTCGTGTTTTTTTGGGGTGGGTTGTTTTTTTTTTTTTTGTTTTTTTTTCTTTCTTTCTTTTGCATTTTCCAAAAGGTAATTAAAAGCTTGAAAGGAGTCTCATCCTGTATGCAGCGGGATCTGTAAGAAGTCCTAAACCCTATTCATTGGTCTGGGAAATGCGCTTTGGGGGTAACGCACAGCCCGGTTGAAAAGGAGAATATGGAGGGATCCTCACTTCCTTTTGTGTCTGACAATCGCGCAATCTTTTAGCTGACCTCCAAAGGAAATCTGGAGTTTACGCGCTCCTTTTTTTTTTTTTGTTGACCTTGCTATATTCAAACGGCAACACTTTTGTGTTTAACCAAAAGCTGGAGATCGAGACCTTCTCTAGCTACTACTGTACTGTACTGTAAACTACTGTACGAAATAGGGTGTCAAAATAGTGTGCTACATAGTCTATGGCAACTGGTATGGAGGTGTGGGAGTTTTGACATAGGCAGAGTAGCCTATTTAATAGGTTTGGGACAAACCAGTGATGGTTGTTGATGCAAAACGCCCATTTTCAATAGTCTGTGAGATTAGTAGGTGCCATGCGAGGGTTCTAAACGTCGGCCCTCGGTCGTGTGTGTGTTATCCCTGGCCGTAAGCCTATCTTCCCCCGGCGGATGCGCTCCGGAACTGGGAGACGTGTCGCTGTGTGTGTGTGTGTGTGTGTGTCGGCCGCGTGCGCGCGCGCGCGTGTGTGTGTGTGTGTGTCGGCCGCGTGCGCGCGCGTGTGTGTGTGCGTGCTGCCGACTGCGCTTCCGTCTGCGGATCGGGTTACACCTCAGCCTCCAGCTGTCATTGGAGTTCCCACTATGTAAATCGTTTCACTTATTTAGCCTATATTTCACGCACTTCGAATAAAGCACTTGAATGCATTGTAATTAGTCTGGCGCAATTGTTCAAGTCCTCGAGTGTCTTAGAATGGAGAAATTCCGGGCTGATTGCATCGGGGGGGAGAGAAAAACAAAACACACAAAAAAAAAAACTCGCGTTTGCTCAAGCGCGAAGCTGAAACGCTATCTGGCAGCGTGTGGGCTCGCGGCTCTGCCTGCGGGTGTGAGTTAGCAGAGTGCAGAGAGGCCGCTGTGGGGCCGAGGTCGTGAGAACGGAGTGAACCGGAGAGCTCGCGGCCAGGCACAGCGCCAGTCGGTAAATCCCCGCTGGCGACGCAGGCGGGTCGCGTGGAGGTGGAGAGGCGCGAGCTGCGCGTACTGAGCCAGTGTGGAGTCGGTCACGCGCACACACACACACACACATATCTGTTTGCACGCACGCACACGCACGCGCGCGCGCGCTGTTCCTGATTGATGGTCAATTCATTTTGGGCTTTTTTCTTTGTCGGCTAAAGACGTTATAGGACTATTGGTGCAAAACAACAGCATACCCATAAGAAAAGAGGAAAAGGCGGGAACAGAGCGAACGCGGGAAATCTGCGTTTTGATGAGTTCAATTGGATGTCCCAGGGGACGTGGCTTTGTGCTGAGGGTCACAAACCCTAACTGGCTAATTCATTCAGAAAGTGCGCGGGAAAAGATGGACAGCGGACTACACGCTTTATGTTCTGACTATTCAAAGGTCGTTGACACACAAATAAAACATGTGATGCATCTAAGAGCACCCTTGGGATGTGTAGTACATTTCGAGAAAAAAATCATCTGTATTGCCTAGTCTTTAAAAAGAAATCATGTACACCCCAAATGATGTCTATTTATTTTATTTATTTTATTTGTCTATTTAAATATATAAGGTTCCAGAGAAGAGGAGTCGAATATTGCTTGGAGGGTTATGGAGGGTTATGGAGGGTTAAAGGGTTTCCAGACCAGTAGCCTACTGCCCTTTTTGCCATTAACTGGAGGCACCCAGGTTATGCAATCCAGCAAAATCTGTGAAAGTTTGGTCCATTTGCATTCAAGTATATTCCTTCTCTATGAGAACTTTTCTGAGAGCCCTACTTTTGCAGGCCACTGCAGCTTGGAACATGTATTTGACAAAAAAAGAAAAGAAAAAGCTGAAGTCTTTGCACAAAGCACAATGTTGTTTACACAAATACACTCTCATCTCTCACCAAAGAGACCAAACCAGTTGTTGGAAAAGTCCCGACCTATGTGTCGTCCAAGCCACACGTTCATTTTCTCATGGAGCTCTGTCTAAATTTGTCCAGAGGCACATTCACAAGGATAGCAAGAAGTGATTTGCATGCTTAGGTATGAAAGCCGGAGGTGGAGAAAGATGGGGGCGAGTGGTCCGTGTTCCAGAAAAGCAGCAGAAGGGTCTGACACTCATTCTCTTCACACCTGCTAAAGGAGCTATGTGAGACTCAGTCGTTGGCTGTAATTTACGAGATATCCAGATTTGAGTATTCAGGTCATACATGCTTGAGTACTGCCAATATATTGCCGATAGTTCCTCAGCTATATCGGCCCCTTGTTTGTAAAACATGGAATATTGAAGATTATGGTTATTTCTGCTACTATAAAAACAATCCCGGTTCCATTTTAATGAAGCAAATACATGCTTATTGTATTGGTTCAAGCCTCAGCTCCGAAAAAACAATAAAGTTTTCATTCTCATAACACTTCTGTAATACCGAGGAGACAACTAGAATGGCAGCACATAATTACATCCTCTGGTTTGGGCAGTGTCCCAAATCGCATTCTACCATACTGAACACTACGTCAGTGCACCAATGGTGTCATTGCTATTTAGGCATCCTATTTAGTGCGTAGAATGCGGTTTGGGATGCAGCTCTGAATTCTCATTGAATGTGAATTACTTGCCTCTCACAACCATTAGATTAATCCGTGCTGTGGATAAGGGCAGAATAACGCTGGTCCACGGGTAATTCACAATAAAAAAATTCTACCAGAGAGGGTGAAATTCCCAATTCTTACATCCATTAAGTAGTGAATTGGCCCTTCCACCTGAAATGTCATTTTTTTTATTTCAACGCTGTGCTTAATGAGACTGCCCCTGGTATTAATAGAAGTTGTAGTTGACCTATGTGCTGTGTGTCGGAGCTTGCGGGGGAGATTCATGGGGACACGCTCACTGCCTGCTCTCATCAGATATCACAGGCCAAGGAGCCGCTTGGCTTGGACATCCTGATCACTTGTGTACAGGATGTATTTCTGAGGTTAGATTTTGCTTTTCAGAATCTTCTCTCATTTCAGAGCATGGCCCAGATCACTTTAAGCTCTTGCAAATGGTGCAGATTCCATGGGTGAAAGTATGGATCCTCCCACGCCCTCTCCGGCCCAACACACGGACACACACGCATATTCGGACAGACAAGAGCTCCCGTGTATTTATACTTCCACCACCTTGGTGACCTTGAAGGAAACTGGCTTTAAATATAGATGCACATATCAGTTATGTATTTACTCCTCTCGCAGGCACTTGTGTAGGTGGACTTCAGTGGTCAGCTGTTGTGCTATTTTTCACTCAAACTCATTTTCAGAAGGCAAATACATAGTGCTATTGAGATTTAAAAGGCTCAGTAAAAAAAAAAAAAAAAAGAAGTTGAAAAAAAAAGTGTTTCCAGTTGGTAACTGAAAAGTCAAGTGGAGGGCACAGTCTGTAGGCGCTCATGTTATGAGTGTACAGTGATTTCCATCTCTGCAAGCTTTGTGATATCAGTCTTCTCAGTGGCATTTCCCTAGTCTGCTGTACACAAGGCTAAGAACTCTGCCATGAGAAACTTGCCTTTCTAGAACCCTGGTATGAGCTGAACATACAATAAAAGAGGTTAAAAGACAGGGGCTATTGGGAACGAAAGGGGTGCCACGCTCCCTGTGTGTAGCTTTCTCAGTCTGTGTCGCACTGGCACCATGTGTATAGGGTTCAGCGGAAGGGCACACGCTGTAGGAGTGGGAAATGAGCCCCTGCAAGGGTGGTGAATCAGCCACTGTCTCACCACAAGCCATGACATGACCCAGATAGACACCTGAGAGCAACTGCACACAGCACTGACTCACGTCAACCAGTGTGTGCGTGTGACTGTGTATCTGTGTGTGTCCATCCTTTCTATTCACCACATAGATGATCTTTACTCCAATGGTAGTCAACACCCTGAAAACAAGACAACAAAGGGTGTACTCTAACAATAACCACAAGTAAGTGATGTGGAACGTTTGGTTGCCTGGCTCACAGTTTTCTGGCTTGGAAACAAAAAAAATAGAAATAAATATCTAGAAAGAAATGATCTACTCTATGTGTCTCACAATCCTTGGCTCAATTGAAATTCTTTAAAAAAAAAAACAGGCATGCAGGTGTGTGGGGTTCTGAGCGTCAGGTCTGGCCCATGTGCGAGAGACTCATGCCTGATTCAGACATGTGGCTTATTGTCCTCATACAGGATGTCCTGGTGTCTACTCAAACACGGGGTTGCTAGGAGTGTGAGTCTGTGTGCATGTGTGTGTGTGTGTGTGTGTGTGTGTGTGTGTGTGGCGAGAGAGACAGAGACCAAGGGACAAATCCCCTCACCAGATGTTACCAGCTTTTGAAAAGGTGCCATTTCTTTCTTGCCTCTCACTGTTCCTTCCCTCCCCATGTCAAAAGATCAACTTGTTTTTCTTCCTCTCTTTATCAGGCAGCGTCCCAATATGTGGCCGTAAATGACTCTGCCATCTCACTGGGACAGCCATATTGCAAACAGTCAGGCTATGCGTGCTTGTCTCGCTCTTCTTTATGCCCTGTTGGTTCTCATTTTTATGCAGTGGGAAGGTAAACTCTTCCTATTTGTCTTTCACTTCCTTTGGTAAATGCAGAGCAGAGTGCCTACCACTTGATGGTTTTATTGCTTCGATTCTCATGCATGAAACAGCAGAGCTAAGTGTCAATAAGTGGACAGCCTTCCTTCAAACAAAGACACCCGGTAAATGGCTGGGAGAAATGAGAGCACAGCTAGGCATACACACGCACACTCACACACACACTTTCAAAATTGCCTTTTCCTGGAAATGTAAGTCAAACATGCACTTTTACAATTACAAAATACAATTGTATAATGACTACATTTGTAATAAAACCTTTTTTTAATAAATAAAAAAGTTATAATTTTTTTCCTGCACCAAGCTAGAGATATTCTAATGACACTATTCTAGCTGTACTATATATTTTTTTCTTTTTCATAATTGGCATAGTGTAGGATTATAGGTTTTATTCAAATGACATGTAATCTGCATATATTTGCTATGTCACAACATCCATCCATCTATCTCCATCTTTGCGAAGCACTAATGTGTATTTATCTCCAAAATCCAAATCCTCGACTCTATTTATCCCAGAGAATAAGTGCTGATAGGACTCCCTATCTGAGAGCAAACACCCTGACCAGCCCATTTTAATTAATCACACTTCTTCTCGTTAGCATCCCAGAGCTTCAGCAGCAACAGGATGGATCACCTGTCCAGCAGAAAACCACCTGTTGGGCTATAGGCAGCCCGGCGAGCTAGTGACAGGGGGCAATGATCAATGCAGGGGAACAAATAAGATTAGACAAACAAACATACCTCACCCACTTCACCTGTCCAGACTTCTTCAGACCTACACAGCAGATAGACTTCTCAAAAGTGTAGGAATGTAGGAATTCAGTGTAATAGTGTATAAGAGGCCCTTTTTGCGTAAAAACACTATGCTGCATTCGTTTAGGGCTTTTAAATCAGCATGGCGAGATAGCACTGGACCAGAGGGAAAAATACCCAAATCAAAACACAGAAGGATGCAAATGCAATTTCGGTTTAGCACATGTGCAGAAATCACACATTAAAAATACTTTCCTACCAGCTATATTTGATTTATTATTTTTAAATTGAATTACCCATTACATTATGGTTGCTCCTATTCCATTGTAGCGATGCACTAAAAGTTTTTAATGTTCAATTTTTTTTTAAATACCACATTTTAGTGTCTGGTTGTGTTTCAAAGTGACGCAGTACAGTTTTTAAGTATCTGTATTTTACTTGAGTTTTTCTTTCACTTAAGACTTTTGACTTTTACTAATATCATTACAAAAGAAAAATCTTCAATTTCTACTTTTCAAACTATATGTCAAAAAAAGATTGGTTACGCTATAATCGACTTTTTAAAAAAAATCATAAGGTGACTTTTTTTTGCATCAAACAACTTTAAGCAGTTAATTAATATTCCTAACAAATCTAAACTGTAAGTGAAATGCCTACAGGAACAGGGGATGAATGATCTCTTACTGTATTTATTGGTAAATTTCTACATTCCACCTGTGATGGGTTGCTTGTACACATGCGCAGTAATGATGATGTCCCAAAAAGAGAGGGAAAAGAATTATTTAAAAAAACAACAACAGTGACCTAATCTCTATCACTACAAATATCTATCTGTTGTAAGTTACAGTTTATATTGAACTATGCAGTTTGTATTGTGACAGCTAGCTATTAGCCAGCAGGTTAGTATGTATCATTAGAGTTGTTATTATTATGCTAGCTAGCGTTTGAGAGCTATAACTGTCGTCAGCTTACTTTAGTTAATGTTTCTTAGTTCCTTGGCAAATTTACTGTCAGTAAACTAAAATATGTATTTTGATGCACATATTTTTACAATTTTACTTGTACTTTTACTTTCATACTTAATTTTAAGAATTTGTTCGTTTTTATTAACTTGAGTAAAGAATTTGAAGCTGTATTTTGTTAGATGAGTACTTTTACCTGAGTAAGATACTTGTATACCTCTACTTCTGCTACAAACAGTACACATAGAGGTAAACTAAACTCTACACCATCTCTCTTTAATGCACCGTGACACAAACCCAAATGTTTCTGTAGATGTGTGTTTAAAAAACAATTGAAAAAAGTATAATTACAAATAGTTTTTTGTTTTTGCTATGAATTTTCTTACATTTCATTTATTTTTCTCTTTAGTTGCAAATTGCAAATATGTGGTGTGAGTGTTGGTGTGAGTGTGCATGACAGTGTGTGTAAGTGTGTGTGGTGTTGGTGTTAGTGTGAATGTGTGTGTGTGTGTGTGTGTGTGTGTGTATGGGCATGTGTGTGCGCTCTCTCCCACACAGATTGTCAGTGCTGTACAATAGCTGCTCTGTGGCCCATGTCTGACTGTATACACACTGAAGGGAATCCCTGGAGCAGAACGTCTTATTGATCACTTCACCTATCCCACAGCCGTTATCATTGTCCTCTCCCCTTTTCTCCTTAGCCAATCGATACCTCTTTGTGTCAATCTCTGTCCATTGACAAATCACTCAGGCCAAATGCTTCATTGTGCCGCTGTCAGTCAAACCGTAGGTATGACCTCGTCTTTTCCCTGTTTGAACTCTGCCTGACGTTAACCGGAAGGCAAAGACAAAGTGTTCTACACATAAGTTTACTTACCATGCACAACATATCTGGCATGCTTCTAAATATGGATTTCTGATAGAAAGGCTCATAAACAGTAACTACATGCTTAAAATGTCAAGCATATACTAAAAAAAAATAATATTTAGGATGTTACAGTACTTTATACTTTCTATAGTTAGAGTCGCTTTATTCTACTGTATCTGTGTTCTGAGCTTAAAGTTTAGCCTATAAATACCTGAGTCCCGGGATCTGATTAGATTCTGTAAATGAAGCAGACCAGTTCAATCTGCTCGTCCGTGCCTACACTCTCTCAGGCCTGCTTGCCTGATCTATGGCTTCCGTCCATTGATATGAGCACTTTTGTCGACGCTCACAAATCCAGCTCGCCAATATCTGTTTATCGCATCTAACATCCCATTCTTTTGATGTGGCTATTTGCCATAGACAAACTTCCATGGCCAGATCCCCAGCAATAGACACAACAGTCCGGAGTGCAAAAACAACCCTTCGCTACAGCACTCTTCCTATATTGTCTGTGATGATTCCGATTTAGGGAAAGTTTATTGTTCGCTGGCCTCTTTGTAGTGCTTGGCCTATCAGTCTGGAATGTCTCGCTTCCTCTAAAGTATTTTTAACTCAAACCAGCCATTAGCTCAATAACACTTTATACAATATGCAAGTTATAGGCATGAGCAAATTCCTTGTATGTGAAAACCTACTTGGCAATAAACCTAATTCTGATTCTGATTCTGATTCTGATTCTGATGAGAAAGTGTGTGCACATGTATGTGTGTGTGGTATACTTATACAGACAAAGGGCTCTGCAAAGGGTTTTGCATGAGTTTGTGTGCAGCCTATTGTCTAGCTTGACATTTTATGACGAATCTATACATTAGCTGCTGGAAAGCAGTACTGCAATGTTTCCTGAAAGAGCTGTTTGAGACCATTGGGGTGTTTCAGATGGGGACAGTGGGTCACCTGGGGGTCTGTGACCCTCGACCATGTCCCAGGAATTCAGGAGAAGTCAATGGAGGCGGCCATGCAGTGGACAGCAGTCCTGATTGCTGAAATGATGGCACAAGGTTAACAAGCCTTATTTAGGAAGGTCTGTCACCTCTGCAGAATGAAGAGAATGCTTAAGGAAAGCTTTCTTGGAAGACCCCACTCGACACCTCACACCATGAAACCTTGAGGGCTGAAGACTGAGACTTACCACCCAAGGACACATCTGGGGACAAACAATAAAGACATGTGTGTGTGTGTGTGTGTGTGTACAGGTTTCTGTATGCATGTATGTGCATAGATACTGCTTGTGCATGTATTTTTAGCCGTTAATCAAAAAATAATCTTAATCTTAATGTTTTTAACTTTTTCAAACTTTTACTATTATACAGAAATTATAGTGATCACCAAATCTGCAGGCTCATACTCACTGTTAATCAAACCACTGAAAAAAGCTAACAGCAATTCCCTGTCACTAGATCAGGACCTAACTGCTTTAGACTATTTAAACTAAGCAGAAAATAAGGCCATGATGTTTGGTCTGCTGTGAAAAGTGAGCCTTTAGAATGAGCCACTTATCTGTATTCAACATCGCCTTCCCAGCCCCCCAGTAGACAAAAGTCAGCGATGACATCACCTCATTTTTCTTCAGTGAATAAGTCACAGGCTTGGCTAATGAGATGTCTCTTTCAAACTCAGCCACTAAATCCGCTTAGGAGGTCTCTAAACACTACTATGCATTTTCTTGTTTTCTATCCAGTGATCAGTCAATTTACCAGGTGAATTTTAGTACAGACAAGTGTGGGTTTTTATTTGGAATTCATTTTTGAACAGTAATTTATTGACAACAGTTTTGTATTTATGAAGTTGGCTTTACTGTTGTATTTTGTTGTTGTTGTTTGTTTCCTTAATTGTAGTGATTAAAAATCAATTTAAGGTATATATAGAAACTAGATAACAATAACAGGGTATGCCAGCAAATGATCACACACGACTTATCAGCAAAACCCTTTTTTATATCTAGTTATCTTTTTTTCAGATGAAATGCTGGCTCTTTTTGTCCCTCAGCCTATTTGTGAAAGTTGTCACCTTCTCCTAGTGACCATTAAAGTATAGGGTTTCTGCACAGACTCAAAAGGGTAAATTGTTCCACTTCAAGTATCTGAAGTATCTCAGCACTTGGCACCCGCAGCGGTAAATAGTCTCGGAGCAATTGTCTTATCATTCCATGGGAAAGAGCAGTATAAGAATGCAGCTGATCAACCAGAGCGGCTCATGCGGGCTCCACGCTGAGGAAAAAGGAGTTAAGTATCAAGAATCTCTAAAGTTTCTGGCAGCTGCAGTGAAAGAGCTCTCACACATAATCCATTTTTATTTGGAATTGGCTTATATTTAAGCAGGTTTGTGTATTTTTAGACTTTTTGAGTGCCTTTTTTCTTTTCTATTTCATTATTTCATTATTTATTTTAAAAGGGGAGTCTATCCAAAATGTGCGTATTAATGTAGAAGCAGGTGGTTAAAAAGCCTTTGTTAATCACTTAATGATGAATCCCCCCCACTTTACACGGTGGCTCTTTGGGGGCCCTTTTACTCCTCGTGCATGGGCTGTGGAAACTTTATAAAAAGTTTATTTTAGCATGAAATGAGTGGGCACGGATAAATGGGACGCTTGAGGGTTTTGTCAGCCAATGCAGTCTAGCCTATTGGGGGTCTCCAGAGCGGGCAGGTTCTGACCATATGTCATCATTCCGGGCCTTTGTATGGGTGTGTCTCTGTGGCAACTGCATCAGCTGTGGCCATTGTGTTGCTCGACTCAGTAGCCCATATATTCATTGCCAGGCTATTGCAGGCCCCGCAACAGAAACAAATTGATACATACAAGCTCTGGCCCCATTTGGCTCACATGACACATTTCAGATGAACAAAAAAAGAACATTTTGGCCTGTTGAAAATCTTGAGGAAAGATTGGTCGCTATGGAGACCAGGCGGTTGGCCCTCCACGGCCCATTAAACTCCAATCAGATGTAAATTTCTGCTCAGAGAGCCACAGCCCCCTTCACACCACCGACACAAATTAAACAGTTTGTTGGCCAATTCACATGTCATTTTAATAGCTTTTTATTCATTTGCCCTTTGTTTAAATGACCAGAATTACAAATCGTCATTGATTTATAATATCTGGCCACTTAAGCAATCTGTTCATTACAGCTTTCACACTAACAAGATGGTTGAAGGGGATGAGTAGCAGAAAGGAGAGAAATTCTGTAATTTGGAATAAAACTTAAAGCTGGTGTAAGTATAAGGCAAAGAATGGCGGAGCAATTTTAGTTGCTTTTTAATATCTTATCATAAATATATATATATATATATATATATAATACAATTAATTGGATTTTCCAGTAAAAAAAACAACATTTGAACGTGAAGTTCT
>JAOUQW010000016.1:6449006-6459311 GCA_028565825.1 Olivaichthys viedmensis
TAGAATAAGTCTGTAATGTAATGAAACGTGGAGAAGGTGAAAGGGGTGTGCAGACTTTCCGGCTTGACTGTAAATACCTGGACATTACACACACACACACACACTGCTAAGTCTTGCGCTGGATTTAGCTACAATGTTACTAAGCCTGTTTACGCTGTTGTTCCAGTCCGTTTATGACCTCTGCCTGTTCTCCCATTTGGGATTCTGCCTCAGCCTTGTTTTGCCTGTTTGCCCGTTCACCTGACCCTTAGCCTGTTTCCTGACTCTGATTTACGCCTAGCCCTGCACTTGCATCCTAAACCCTACTCTGTGTGTGTGTGAGCACCTCCGTGACAACCACAAATAATTAAAACGACATAATACTGTATGCATCTCTACAGAAATACAGTACCAGTCAAAAGTTTGGACACACTAGATTGAATATATATTTGTCATTGTCTTAAAGACATTTTGATAAAGGCTTATAGCTGAAATTTGTTTCTAAGACAAATGTAAATAATGAGGTTAATGTATACATTTATTTCTGAATCAAAATGTATTTTTAAAATGTAGTTTTGTTTAAAATTAAATTGTTTCCCCAAACAGATTCCCCAAATTGTTCTCCCCAGGAGAAGCAGACAACAAGTGCTCGGCCTATTTGGGAAGTTTAAGAAAAGCCTCCTGGGTGAAGCGCCCTCATGCAGCTGGTTGAGAAGATGGCGAGAGTGTATAAAGCTTCATCAGGAACACCGTTAAGAATTCTAAAACAGTTTTGATTTGTTTAACACTTTTCTTGGTCACTGTGCTCATAGTGTTAATGATAATCAAGTCTTTATTATTATTATAAAATAGTAGTAAATAGTAAAACTGAAGAAAACAGGTGTGTCCAAACTTTTGACTAGTACTGAATATTAAGGGATGTGTTCTGT
Source organism: Olivaichthys viedmensis (assembly GCA_028565825.1). Lineage (NCBI taxonomy): Eukaryota > Metazoa > Chordata > Actinopteri > Siluriformes > Diplomystidae > Olivaichthys > Olivaichthys viedmensis. The sequence continues at coordinate 6,449,915 of JAOUQW010000016.1, forward strand.
TGTTTATGCTGGACCATTATATTTGTTTTTTTTATTTCTGTGTGGCACAAATGTTCTGGACAGCATTTCTCCCATTAAATGGGCTGATATTATAGTGAGGGCATGTTTGTCCACTGTCACAAAACAGATTATTGCTATCTACTGTACCGAGGAGGGCAAAAAGAAAGCTCCTGATGAAGGCGTTTTATGTTTTATGTTTTCTCCTTTTTAATTGTGTTTTCGTAAAGCTTCATGTCAGGGTGGAAGCTGTGCTGTGGAAAATGGGTACATTCAACTTGCTGGCTGATGCCTCAGAGCAGGAAGTAATGGGCCCTTGTGATTGAGCAGAGAAAATATTTTGCTTGACTCTTGGGCTGGAGATTCGTTCGTGCATAGCAGCTTGCATGTGTATTTTTCTTGGGTCACATGCACTGTCTGCTGTTATTAAAATCACCAATGTCAGGCTTCAAACAAGTAAGATTGATCTTGTGTGTAGAGAAGGTCACTGGTGGTTTAATACCATACATCATTGAGGCATTAGTGAACTTCAGAACCGAGGTGCCAGAGAAACAAACACAGAGCTTTTTAGACACTCTTTCCTTTTTGAAGTGCTGCCAGTACGACCAGTGTATTTGCATTAAATAAATAAATAAATAAATAAATGCTCTCTGCTGTATTTCTAGTATTTTGAAGCAATTCCAGTAATACAGTATTTATTAATGAATTAAGTAAGGAATTTTGTCATTCATAAAAAAATAAAAAAAGCAAAAGCATTTTTAAGAAACAACACAAACATGATTTAAATACACGGTATCACACTTTGTGTTCTTTTTTAACAAACATAAGAACATAGATATTTGTTTTTTGTAATTCATTATCTGTGTAGATAAAAAATATATAATAATAATAATAATAATTATTATTATTATTATTAATTATTATTAATTATTATTATTATTATTATACCAATAATAATAATAATAGTAATAATCATCATCATCATCATTTGCTTTAATACGTTTAATTTTATATGCTTTTCTTAATACCAAGATCGCTTTAAAGCTTTAAATTTAAATAAATAAATGAAATTAAATGAAAATAAAATAAAATGGCCACAAATTCCAACATGTTTTGGTGCTATAAGCACTTAGACAACACTTAAGAGCACAGGTGTGTGTATGTGCTCTTCCCTGTGCCTGCCTCACTTCAAAAACTCCTCCTGGATCCCCACAGCTCCCCCCAGGCTAATCTCGCAGGGGCACATGCTAATTTGACAGTGTGATGACTGATTACAGAGGCACCATCACCTGTGGTGCTCATTTTCATATGACATTGTGTGCAGCATGTGCCGGGTGAAGGATCTCCCCACCACAGGCATGTGGCATGTAGCGCACAGAACTGCTGGCCACTGGAGGGTCACACACCATGTCTCCCATTTAGTCTCTCTGTATTATCTAGTTAATGGAATAGGTGCTTTTGCCATGTAAGCTGGCAAATGCTGAGCATAAAAACAAGTATGTTAATTGTAACCCATTTATGTGGGTTTTATTACAAAAAAAGATGCATATGCATTGTGAAGTTTTCAATATGTCTTATGCTGGTTGAATATGAATGTTTTCATATGCACATGGCGCACTGTTTGTGGATAACATAATTCTTAAAATAAAGTGATCATCAACTGAATAATGTTATTACCAGGCTGAAAATGAAACTGGCTGTTCATTTATTGCACACAAATCCTTATTTGAATGAAAAAGTCAAATTAATCATTAAGGATCAAAAGGATCATGCTGATCATTAAGGACTTCTCGTTGCACATTGCCTAAAGCATTTCTGTAGTCCTATAGTTCATAGGTCACGATGAGAACCATGCCAAGAATGTGTGAAACCTGAAGGATAATGTAGAGGAATGTGAGCGTCTCAGTCTTTTAATTGTGTCTGCATTTTATTCATGTCAAAAGCAGGCAGAGAAAAAGCGGCGGGCTAAGATTGAAGGTTGTCTGGTTGCCTGGTTGCCTGGTGTCTTTACTCTTCTCAGGCTTGTAGGCATAGAGAGAGCGCTAGTGGCAGAAAGGGGAATCATTAGAGCCGTATCCAGTCTCTCTCTATCTGGCTGACAGTCTGATACAGCCAGTGTGCTTTTTGCACTAAACAGAAAGAAAGGGGGAAAAACCCTCCAACTCCCTCGACACTCATCGCAAAATTATAATTGCCCATCTGGTTGTTCATTAAAGGTAACAAGGGCGCTCTTTTGGAAGTGATGGAGGGGGGATAGAGGGAAAGTTAAGAAAAGGAATAAGATTCTCCAGGGTCCATAGGCTCCAATTATTCAGAGATTATCCTTTCACATCCACTGATCTCGAAATGAATAAAGTTTGGCCTCTATTACTGACAGCTGGGTGCACAACTATAGATGCTGGAGGCGGATCAGGGCCTGGGGTTACGGTGTCAGTCTGACTCTGACCCTCGGGGTTAGTGAGGTGACGGGATGTAGTGAGAGCACAGAGGCATTGCCTCTTAGCAGCCTGCCAGATAAATGCAGAGGCCAATCACATTAGCTGGGTTTTTTATTCTTCCTAAGTTTTAAAGCAAAACAGCACATATCCTAAAGTGTGTGCCGCCTGTTGCCTTTGAGGATAGCTTAAGGACTGCGGCTGTAAAAAGACCTAGGCCAAAGAGTCACAAGGCCAAGCTGCTGCTGTTAGTGTGGCTAATATGTGCCATGTTGAATTTTGCTCAAAGCAGATGCACACAAATGCATGCAGATCTGTAAAGATCACACATGTCTGAGAAAAGTGCCACTCATGAAACAATAGCTGAGATACAGAAAGATAAGCACCAGTCAATTCAAGAGGTCCATGTTGGTTTAATGTTTCTTTAGTTGTTCATTATATAGTGTAATGAAGAAAGGTTAATTCTATTAATTTGATTGAACTGTGGTTTCCTTTCCTTTCCACATAACAATTTGTGAGAGATTAGCAGAGCATGCAAACTGTGTCGACTCCAAATCTATAGATCAGATCTTATCATATTGTTGATCCATGTGTTATCACGGAGCAAAGCCACAGGACACTAATGAGGTGTTATCTTCTGGGCAGCACTCCAGGCCCACACTCAGGAGATGCTCCTGTGCCTTGGCACCGTCGATGCCAACAACCCCTCACACACACACACAGACTCCCCGTTCCCCTCGGCCTCGGCTCTTAGATCTCCCGACAAGTGTTGCCGAGGCCTCTCGTTTTTATCATGGAAAAAGGCTGCAGCATTCTCATGCCACTGCACAATGCCTAAACAAGCGGGTATGTCTAATTCAATTAAGTGCACGAGACTCTGCCAAGTCTCTGCGGGCCCCGTGTGACAGTGGTAATGAGCTTGGGCTTTGAGTGATCCGGGTGGCAGGGAAGGGGGGGGGAGGAGGTTGCACCCTGCTTAATACAGCGCTCCTTAGTGCCGCCTGCTCTCACAGACAGCCTTTGATATGCTGAAAATGGCCAGGAACCCCTCATTTAGGGTCTTTTAAAATGGAATATTTCGCATTCCTGGACAACTGTACCAAAGGGACTTGAGAGAAGACACAGATGGGTATTATGCAGCCAGAGCCCTGGGTGTTCCACTGATCTTCCATCTTCGCACTCTCTCTCTCCAGTGACACACAAACACAGCTGGCCCCTCTGTGCTGTGTGCCAGGGGCCACACTGCGTCTGAGCGGATGTGAGATACAGTAGCATATAATCCATGGATGGACCCTTTGATGAAACATGAATAGAAAATAGAGATTGTTGCAGTACATACTGTGCGTGCTTCCTCTTTATGCAGTGTTTGGCATGGACCGCAGTGTTGAATGCAAACACGCGTATCCATGACCGTGCTGAGGGCCCCGCCCCACTCTGTAATCGGCTTAGATGGACTAGTCACATATGGAATTCAATTGTTAAATCATTTCAGCTAGCACATTGGATTTGACAATTAGACTATTATTTGACAAGACGTACAAGGGATAATAAAAAAGTGTCTATGTCCCAATTTGCTCTAGCAAGTTTTAGAAAAAGACTGCCTATAAAAGAGATGACATTACAGAGCATTATTATATGCTTTTGCTGGTTTTGGTGGTCATCCATCCTTCTGTAGTTATAGTCACTCAGCCTCTGTCGAGCTTATTTCAGAATCTTGAACATTCCTGGACATTGAGCATTAAATACTTCTAATGCATCTAAACAGGCAAAATATGTGGGTTCACACTGAATAGATGACGAAAACAAATTTGAGTGGGACACCATGTCCACCCTTGAAAAAAAAACTTTAAGAATATCTCACATTCTTTTGCATTTTAACACTTTTGACATTCGTTAGCAAACATTGGAGACCTGGGCAGCCCTTAGTTTCAGCAAAACGCTCAAAAAAGGCCTCCCGCTGCTCCTGTGAAGCGCAGATTCCCAGCCCGCACAAAAAAGCCTCTTAAACGTTTGACTTTCTCACAGAAACAGCTTGCTAAATGGCGTTCCTGTAATGGACTCCTGCTAGGGTTCATATGCGTTGTATACCCTGGATGCCCAAAGTTGTGTCAACAGCATTACCATGAGAATAGCCCAAAAGAAAGGCAAGAAAGGGTTTTTTGAATCAAAAAAATCTGAAACTATAGAATTCTTTGTTTTCAGGAGAAAAAAGCTTCGAATCAAAGACACTGATGGTAATTTTTTTTCCTTGGATGGAGAAAGTGGTGCTGAATGAATGTCTTATTTACATGCCAAAGGGAAGGGATGTGGTTTTAGAGGATGGGAAAAGCAGGGCCTCTATTATAGAAGGTGCTGGTGTGCAGGGGCTGAGGCTGAGTGGGAGCCTCCCTGCCAGGCCACGGTTAACAAGGCGCTGGCTGAATTAGAGAATGGCAATGAGTTTTTAATTGGTGACACATTATATTTATCAAGCTGACAGGCCGAGTCCCGCGCTGGGGCCTTTCTTGTTTTGTCCCTGGGCAGGCATTACTTCCCCTAGGCGCCCTTGCATGATCCCCTCTGTCCGGCACAGCTCCTTCACATGTGGAAAAAAATTTAAACATAATAATCAAGCGGCAAGCTGAAAGGTAATAGAGAATTATTCAGTAGGCCTACTATACGTGCTAGATAAATCCAGATCCTTGCTCCTTCTCATTGTAATTTACCAACTCAGTGCAAGGCAGTTTAAGACACATAAAGGCAAACCCTTTTCAGGCCTGTTTAGCGAAGCTGACAGAGCTAATTATAGCAAAGGAGGCAAATGTTTTTAATGTCTGTATGGGACATTATGTATGAGTGTGATACATTAATGTACAGATGAACTTTTAAACAATAACACTGCATAGATGCAGTTGGACAGCCATGTGTCATAAATCTTTAAGAATGAATTAAACATATATTTCTAAATATTACTGACATGTGGATGTTTAGTGTTATTAAAAATGTTCCTGTTGGTGAATGTTTTGAGTGTATCTAGTTGGACTGACCACAAGATGATCCAAGAAATGTTACAAGAACTGTTTATTCACCTGTTTTCAATGAAATAAGTTTCAATAAAACTGATGCGACGTTTAACAGATGCTAGTAACATACTGAAATATTGCTTCATTACTAAAGAAGCCATATCCATATCAAGGATTGGGAAAACTTTATGAGAAAAAATGGCATGACATTTTAATGAGATAATTCCTTTACAAATAGTAATAAAATAAAATTGTTTTGTGGGTCCCAAAATGGATTATTGTAATATAATTAATATTTGTTGAAACTGGAAGGGGCATGGTGGTAAGTGCTGTAAACAGCTGAAGTAAATAGAGATCACAATGAGAGAGTAAGTTTTGCTCCTTTCTTTCTCTGCACAGTTTGAAACTTAAACATCTCAGTGTTTGGCGAGCAACAGGAGTGCATCAGGACTCAAACAGATTTGGAGGAATCCTTTGTTGCCCTTCAGGGGGATGGGTTTTGGAGTAGAGCTCAGCTCCGCTTTATGTAATGGGACCATAGAATGGCAACGGAGGAAGGGGGCCTAATGAAATATTTAAGATTTCAGCTAAAAGAGGCCCTGAAAGTCTCAACAAAAGATTTTCTGAGGGCCCTCATTGTGTGGCAGCCTGGCGGAAGCTGTGCTGGGGCCGCTACAGATGTGAGGAGGGCCCATATTGAGCCGGACGGTGGAGGCTCTGGTCACAGCTGTGTCTGCGCACTCTCAGCCGGGCCACCAGCCCCCTGCTTTTGTGCCTCATTGTGGCCAGCACAGAGCGCTGATTTTACACCGAGATGATTGCACAGCAACGCCTTTGTGCCGTCGCTAAAAAAAAGCACCCCGCCCTGTTCTATCAAAAGCTCATGTCTGTGCCCTTCCCCCTTTCTGCCCATCTCTAGCATCTCTCGCTCTATCTTCTCTTCTTTCTCCTCTCTCTCCAACAGCAATCGACTAAAGGATGACAGGGTGATGAATCCATGCTCTGTTGTCTTGTAGCAACTATTGAGATAAGCACCAGTGTCTGCAGCATTACCCATGTGCCCTGTCCTCCTCCAGAACCTGCCTATTTACTGCTTAATGGCTGTTGATTAATGGGCCATCTATTCAAATGAACATATGCCATTTTTGGGCCCTATAAGAGCTTTATGCCAAAATTCTATGCCTGGTGTCACAAGGTCAAGGCAGACCTTTTTAACACATTATCTGTGAAAAGGAGATGATGCATAATTTACTAAGGATGCAGCAATTCACCAAGTGGGTTAAGTTGAGAGTAAAAAATTCTCATTAACTGAATAAAGTGGCAAATCATGCATGTATCATTATTATAATTATTATAATTATTATTATTATTAATAATATTAGGTTTCACTATTTTTCTGGTTCACTGTTACTTAACTACACAAATCGTCAAGTTTCTCTGTTATTCTGTCATTCAGAAGTCGGAAACTGAAAAAAGTTAATTCCTCCTCAGATGTAGCTGTAGCTCAGATAAAAAGGAATAAAAAGAATTAAGCCATACTCAGATATTATGCTAGTCTGGACTGGTTTTTACAGTTTTGAAGAGAATTATTTTTGTAGAAATGTCTACTTTCCTCCAAAAACAATTATGCTGCTTTACGATCCTCAAGGCAATAATTTAAGTAGAATGTAGGGTCTCACTTGCAGTAGAGAATGTTATGAAATAATTTGCATTCATATAGTAATTATGTTTTTCAGTGTCTTGTTCTGGGGTGCTAACTGGGAGTGTGTGCTGGTATGGGCTACAGGAGCCAAGGAGGGTGTAACACCAACCGATCAGTGTGTTCTGAGTGTGTTGATGTAAACCAGAGCCCCACGCTGCTCTCCTCACACACTAGAGCCCAGCCTCATTTCTGCCGTGTGTTTCCCCTCTCTCCACAAAGACCTGTCACGTTTAATGGCCTGTTGGCTGAGTGGGCGCTGTAGCCCTCTCCAAAAGAAAGGCCAGGAAAGAAAGGCTCATAGACAACTAATGCAGCTTAATATTCTTTAAAAAGGTCGGGGGACAATTAAAGGAGTGTTTCCCATGGTTCTCCCCCAGCGGTTACTGCCCGCCTGCACAGCAGCTCGGCTGTTTGATGGACTCTGAATACATCTTATTGATGGGGTCAGAGATTAGAGGCGACTGGGCCGGCTCTGAAAGGGCCGAGTGTGGCCTCTGAGAGAGGCTTGGCAGAGCCACATTCAGCCAGGCCTCTCGGCCTCCTTCACACACCAGCACGTTTGCTCCACTTGTCTGCCTACAAATGCTTTTCAACTGAGCTTCCCTATTCATAGACACCGCACCACCGATGCACGTGGGGCTACTCCTTTCCCTCAGTGCAAGTATGCATGCATGTATGTGTGCAGAACTATGTGTAAGCTTGTACATGCAAGATAAAACAAGGTCTATTTAATTATTCATTTGAATTTCTGGTGGAATACTCTACTTACCTTGATAATTATGCCACATAAATGCCAGTATGGTGGAGCACACAAAGTACATACCACTTTATATTGTATATGTTGTACACAGTAAAATAACCAATATTAATTCATACAGTATTGGCTGAATTTGACACACTTGCTGACTGATTATCAAATGTGTTGGATACTTACTACCATGCAGGCAATATATAGTCTGATTCTCTACAGGCACTACTTTACATCACAACCTCTATGGCTAAATGTAATCTTGAAAAATCAGCACACACTGAATACACTTTTTTGACTGACGGTCTCATGTAGTTTCTATATAAGGTTTGTAGGTTTGTCTGTTGTGAAAATTTACAGATGAAATGCTGTTGCGCCATGCTGTAATTTTTTTTGTAATACCAATTCCTCTTTACTGTGAAGGAGATATAAATTAGTTTGCAAAGGGATGTCAACATAGCAGTATGTAACTTGACAGCTCAACATAAAATGTATCTTAAAATTCTACTTTGTAAAGGAAATGTTAGCCTACCTTTATAACTTGTTAAGAAATTGCTTGAGTTTTCCCTAAACAATTCATGTTGTATTTTGCTTTTGAACCCTAAAACTGTGCTTCTCCATTCATTGTGACCAAAAACAAAAATGTTCTGTATGGATATAGATCATTTTATTTAATTCATTGATAGTTTGCTGTGTGCAAAGTAATTTCCTGTGTTCCTGGAAAGAAATGCTTTGAAAAGCAACTAATTTGGGTGCATATGGAGTGTGTAGATGCTCTTAGAGGAGGGGGAGCACAGCTGTACTGCAGTAATTAGAGGAAAGTTTGGGGTCAGTGAATGCACAGGCTTTTGTTTGACTCGATTGCTACATTCAATGGCTTCTATAGAAGCATCAAAAAAAGAACCCAATTACTGCACTGAGCATTTTAATTGTTCATTCTGTGCAATTAGGAAGCAGGTTTAAAATGTTTTAAGAGGCCACTGGAGCATATTTTTTGTTAAATGTATCATTAGGTTAAATGGCATGCCCCTGCCCAGGTGCTCTTTAGCAGAGTGTACTTAGGGGCATTGCTCCGAACACGACTCTGTAGTGGTCAGTGCTTGTTAGACATTGTTAGTAGCTTGTTGCACATATGGGATTAACCGAGCCCTTTGGCTCCTGTCCAGTTAACTAGGACCTGATCACCTCTAGCATCAGTGAGACAGGACTTTTCTGACTGACTTTCTCATGCTGATTTTGTAGTTGTAGAAATTGTGCATGTCACTTTTGCCTGTTTTTTATCTTGTGCAGTGAAAAAGGGGAACAAAAACATGGCAATTTTTAAGATATATTTTTAAGATAGATACAATAGATTACCTTTATTGTCATTGTACAATGAGATTAAATTGCAACTCCCCGATACATTCAAAATATGAAATCTATATACATAAAAGAAGGTAAATATTAAATCTATATAAAAATGAATAAAACAAGTGTATATGAAGTGTCCAGTGTCGGCATAAATATATGCAGT
>JAOUQW010000016.1:6459411-6481681 GCA_028565825.1 Olivaichthys viedmensis
CACACCAAGATCAAATACAGGTCCACACACACACACACACACCAAGATCAAATACAGGTACACACACACACACACACCAAGATCAAATACAGGTACACACACACCAAGATGAAATACAGGTACACACACACACACACCAAGATCAAATACAGGTCCACACACACACACACACACCAAGATCAAATACAGGTACACACACACACACACACACACACACCAAGATGAAATACAGGTACACACACCCGCACACCAAGATCAAATACAGGTACACACACACACACACCAAGATCAAATACAGGTACACACACACACCAAGATCAAATACAGGTACACACACACGCACACCAAGATCAAATACAGGTACACACACACACCCACACACACACACCCACACACACCCACACACACACCCACGAGAGAGTCCGGAAAGCGTTCAGTCCTCAGCGGAGAGCGAACAGGGCGAACACGGCGAATAGACCCCTATCTCTTCTTCTTCACTCCTTTCCTTCCTGCTTAATTTTTCCAGTTTGCCTTATTATCAAGGCTGCGTGATTTTCTTAATTGTTTGGTGAGACCAACAGGTTTGATAAAGACACTTGCTCTGAAGAGACTGCAAGCGGTGCCCTGATGACGTTTTTGAAAGGAAAAAAGGATTAAAATCTTTTAAATATGTACTCTTAGCATTGTTAGAAAACAGTCGACAGAAGCAGTGTATGCTTTTGTCTGAGGCCACCATTTTATCACCCTCTTTTGCTCTCTTATCTCCGCGCTCTTTCTGCTCTCGCGCTCACAGGAAGATTTGACAGCCAGAGTTTACGACGTGCTCTCCTCTCTTCTTTCTCCCCCGTTCGCGCGCCCGAGCTTCGCACGCTCTGACGGAGAGCGGGGACGGTGACTTCATCCCTCATTCACGAAACCTCCCCCTCCCTCCTCCTCCCTTTCCATCGCTCTCTCTCTCTCTCTCTCCCTCCCTCTCTCTCTCTCAGCATGCCCGCTGTTTTCCTCTTGATCCGCTCGGCGCTCCTTCGGCTCCTCGGCAGCAGCTTGGCGAGCTCGGCAGCTCACTTTCTCGGCAGAAGCGTCTCCGCTGCGGCCGCGCGCCTCTCCGCCGCGCTGCGCCTCGTTTGGGAACGCCTTAGCTCGCAGGAGTCCAAGGAGGCCATCCTCGGCTGTGTGCTCTGCATTCTTAACATGCACAGAAAAGTGGACAACTGACCGTTTCCTCCTCTTCTTTTTTTCATCGCCGAGTTTCCCCCAGCTTTCGTTTAGTTCCTCATACTCACTCTTTAATCAGGGCGAGACCATAGATAATAGCCTACAAAAGGAGATTTGTGTCAGACTTTTCATTTTTATTTTTTATTTTCTGTATTTATAAACTTTGCAAAACGGCACCATGTCGGAAAACATTGTGAGGAAAATCCAGCCTTTCACTATCGGGACTAAGCTGTCGAAGTGCGCAGCTCTCACGGATCAGTACGCGCCGATGGATAACCGCAACTTTACCGAACAGGTGTCTATGTACATCGGACAGCCTGCTCAAAGAAATGGGAGGACTCTGAACGCGTGTGGACAGGAGGACATGGCAAAAGAGGACGAGATGAATAGAAACACCGTCTCTCCGACCGCCGCCTCCAGATCCATCCGCAAGATCACCATCACCGGCGGAACGGAGATCAGCCAAGTCGCGCTGAAAACGATCAAACCGCAATCGGAGAACACGAACAACAACAACAACAACAACAACAACAAAATCACAGCAGCCACCACACAGCTGCCCAGGACAGTCGGGGTTAGTCGTGAAAAAAATCCAAGTTCCCATTTGAAGGTACCTCTACGTTTTTAACTTAAACAAATCTAAAAAAGAAATACATACATGCATACTTAATTTTTTTAAAACGCCAAAGAGAGCCTATCTACAGTATATGTCCAGGGGTGCAGCAAGGGGATAAATAGGAAAGGGTCCTCTGAATAAAACACTACCTCTATCTATTGCAGCAAATGTATCTTACCCTGTTCTTGCAGTTCATTGTACAAAATAGGGGAACAGGGGAATAGTTGGTTGGTTGTTACACTTTTAAGTCTGGCTGTTGTATCTCTTGAATCAAATAACTGATAATATCCAAACCTATATATAATTAAACCCCACAGTGTCCTGCACAAAATGAATGAAGCATTGTGTAATTATTTTATTAGCACAATAAGATATTAGGTTCTAAATACAGGTTGTGCGTTTGTGACACAGCATGGGGTTGGTTGTCACAATGCTTATACCTTATGCCAAACGTATAAAAGAATGCAGAGTACATTCATCAAAATAACATTTTTCTTTAATAGAAATTGAGAAATAATTAATTGACTAAATTCAAAACAATTTTATCGAATTAATGTTTTACCAAAAACAGAGGCTAAATTCATGAATAAAGTAGATATTGAAAAACTGTAATTAGGATGAAAAACATTCATGCAATTCATGTGCGCACATGTGCATAAACTATGCTTTGTGTATTTACAATTGCATGAACACTTCACAAACTACTAAACATCTAACATTACACACACATATCAGTAATTTGCACACATGAAGCCTACCTTGTACAGCTCTGTCCTATACAAGTTTTAACTATGTCCAGAAACACATACACATGCACACCCACATGTAAGCACAGATATATATACGCAAACAGATATGCATATACGTGCACACTAACACACAGGCGCCTTATATACACAAAAAGGCATGTGGCAGGGTTGGTTGATACATGTGACAACCATCCCTATCATAAATGTGACAACCTTTTTGGCAGCTAAGAACAAGGTGAATCCAAAAGCCTGGCTGAACATGAACAGCCTTAGTCTAACAATGCCATCTGATAGTTGTTTGCCAAAACAACATAGTGAGTAATTAGCTACATCGTTGGAATGAAAATGCCACACTGAGACACGGACGTATTATTTTCAGGTCTGCTGCAGGAAGAATGAAGAGGTCGTCTTTCTTTCAGTCTAGACTTCCTATTCCTGTTGATTTCACATTTTGCGCACAAGGATTGTAGTTCTAATGAAAAGATCACTTTTACTTTTCTTGTGGCGGATTCAGATGATGTAATTAAAGCTCTTCCTGAAATGGCATTCAAATTATGTAAGTGCTTCAGCTGAAAGGCACCATTCTGTAAATTCAGGGCAGTTTTAGTTCATATTTTATTTAGTATATAATACATTTACCACTGTACACTGTAAAAAATCAAACATATGACCATTGAAAATGCCATAGCTGAAAATGTTGTGTCTGGATGTGATAGGTTTTGCTGTGCAGAGACTCAGATGATGAAGAGCATAGCAATGAGCAAACAACTGGATGGCTGTTTAAGAGGGAGAAGTGCTCAGATGTTCAACAGGTAATTGTTATATAGATAATACAGTATTAATATAATTAGTAACATATTAATAATATTATGCCACATTTTATATATGTTTGTAAAAGTTAGTCATTTTTTTAAATATTTTTTTTATTGAATTTAGGCTGTACTGTACTATACAGTATAGTCCCTATTGTTTTGTCCTTTTGAAGTCGCAGGCATAATTTTTGGTTGTGGATATGTTTCACCTTACCTGCAACATATTATCTCCTCATACCAAAACGTTGTTTCCTGTGTTTATTATTGTTATCTTGACTCCAGTATGGTAACATGGCAGACCCCAGAGTGTAAAAAAGCCTGAATCTTATGGAATTGTCCATGATGAATTCAAAAAGCATAATTCAGTTTGTTTTCTGTGTGCAATGAAAGTGAATTTTGATTATGAATCACTTTTTGAGTGGTAGGAGTTTAGCCTCAGACAGAGGTACATATAATAATGGTCTCTTTGCATTTGTGATGTTGTGTTGTTATTTGCAAAAGCCCAAATTATTTTATTTTAAGTTTTTAGCTGAGTTTTACAGAAGAAAACTCTATGCAGCAGTGAAGCTCTATGGCTGTCTTGGGTTAATGTAAGTCAAAGCCTTTAAAAACCTAAGTGCCTAAGTGCAGATCAAGTCTGTGGTCTGACCACCTCTTGTGCTACTTGTTTGTTTAGGAAGGGCACAACTTTTGAAATAGATGCAATGTTGAGGGAATTCTGCAGTCAAAACAAACGAGTTTCTGGCCTGGGTGCATTGCTTCAGGTCCAAGACTTGAGTCATTCAAAGCGCAGTTTAACTTTGTGCAAATGTCCACATTTGAAACAGGCAGGAATCTTCCCCCTGTGCCGCCATATGGAAAACATGAAGTCACACAGGATGGCAGTCAGTGGATGACAGAACACGAACACACATTTGCAGTATAATCGGTGTCGATTAACAATCAAAACATACACAAGCATTTGTGGTCTTTGGTTTAACCAAGAAAAAATCAGTGATTCATTTTTCTCTATGGTTGTGTGATTGTTATAACTCACAAATATAATTTTGTGTTTGTTATAACTTACAAATATGATTTGTGACAGAATAAGGAGAAAAAGGGCAAATGAGCTGATATGAGGTAATGAGACACATTTTCCCATCATTCCAGTTGTTTCTTGGCAGAAAACTGAAATCTTACCAGCTGTTATAATTTGTCTCCATAGGCATCATCGTCATTTGTAGGCTTTGCCTAAACTAAACCTAGAGGCTGTCGGATACGTTGTTGCAATGGTTTTATGCTGTGTAAACTCAATAATTAACAGCTAAAATGGGCAGTTTTACATTCCCTCCTGCTGAGGTGATTATAGTCTGTCCAGTAGTCCTCCAAATTTGCTGATATGGTTTAGAGCTCCAGTCAATGTAAGGGCCATTACCAAACCCAGTTACATCATTGGCTCCTCCCACACACCACCATTTTGAATCAGAGATGGGGAATCTTTTAAGTCTCATAAAAGTGTTGTTTGGGTATGTATTTAATCACTCTAATTATAAAAATATTAAAATGTGGAAACTGGTGTTTTTGAAGTTCTAAAAGAGATACACCATTTCCATATAGGACTAGGACACACTAATTATGTTTATAAATTAGTTTTCCTATTGTTGGTAACTGCGTAAATAAAAAAATTGATATCAACTGCATCAGTAATTTGTCCATGTAATGTGTACGTGAATGCTGGACACATTCTATATTCTCATACATTGCACTTGTGTGGTTTAATTTATCATGAACTCCTTTGCATTGTTACCAGTGATTCAAGTGAATTACAAGACCAAGTTGTCATTGCTTTAACTTTAGTCATGAGCGAAATTGTCACCATGTGCCTTGCACTTCAGTAATGCAGTAATCCTACATGACCCAGACATAAATTTCGTAGAGACATTTAATTCCTTGTGTACTTATTTATTTCTTATACTTGTCAGAATAGCCTATTGGATAATATTCAGGTTTATATATCTTTATTTTTTCATAGTTGCTGTAATTTTAAGAATCACTCTTTGTCCATCTGTTTGCACACAGACTACCGTGTTCAAATCCCGATCACCCGATATAGACCTTGTCAAAGGAAGCAGCCCGCACTGCAATCACAAAGAGGTCCCCGTGGTTTCAAAGGTCCTGTCAGTCCAGAAGGATTGGTATTTTACTCAGCAAAATGCACTCTTTAACAAGGAGATATCTCAGGTATTACATTGTACTTTAATATCAATTTACATGTCTTGTAAAACCAGAGCGAGATTATCTGTATTTTCTTCTCATAGCGTTGGAGCATCATGTTCTACTATGATACTGTACTGGTATTCATTACATGCTCTCTCTGAAAAATGCATTATTTTCCTCTTCCACTTTGTAGAGAGGTCAATCCCATCTTTCAAACTTTTACAGCTTTGCCCCTGATAAAGGGTGAGGAAGTGGTGCAACTGAATGAACACATTGCTAATACAGAAAACAAAGTTTAAAAAATGCTCACAGAGACAGAAATAGACAGTCACTGTCTTCTGAATCTACCACGAGGGGTTCATCTCTCTCTCTCTCTCTCTCTCTCTCTCTCTAATGTTCATTATGTCCTTCACTCTTTTCTTTTTGTCTGGGGCAGGAGAGCAGGCAGAACAGGGGAGTGGGAGGGGAAGGGGGACCAGCCACAAGAGGAGCAATTATTTGGGGATGAGATCATTGTTTGGCCCCGTCTCTTCACGCCTCTGGCCTGCTAAGACGAAGCCAAGTAGCTCGAGCTCTTGCCTTATCTCACTGCAGTAGTGACTCTAACATACAACGACATTTTTCAGGGAGTTCGGCTCAAGGACGCCGACCACAGCTGCTGGAACTCTACTCATACTGTGGAACGGTTGACAGTGCTCAATGAGAGTTAACTTGTTTTTTTAATATTAGCAAAACAAATCATAAGAAATAATTCCTTATGAAAATTTATATATGCAACAAGAGTGACCCATTAACATGACATAAATGTTAATAAGCTAAATGGACAATGGTTTTTACAGCTGATATTTTAGACCAGCTAAAACTAATATGTATTTTACTTTTCATGTGATTTCAATCTCTCAAGTTCTCTCCCTTTTTATACTGATTTAGTCAACTAATACTAATTTGTTGATAAAATGTGTAATAGCAGTACTAATGTGTAGCATGTTCAACATTAAATACCACAGATATTTCAGAGATCATGTTGAATTCCCACTATTATAAATGCCTTATTTTTTTTTGAAAATCTCTTTGATATATGCCAGAAAATGGATAAGCTCAACCCTATTCTAATATATATTTACAGATATTTGTTGATCTTATTCAGTTTAATGATAAAAAGGCCTCATGGTTTACTCTTGATATTATTTACAGCAGTATATTATGACAATCTCACTTAAAAATTCAGTTAAAAAATTGTGTAAGCTTCCTGGTTTATTTATACGAAATAAACATAGCCAGAATGTTTCTTGATTTGGCCACCTGCTTCTGATTCTTGTAAAAAAAACATAGCCAAAAATGGCAGTGTTAAAGGACTTGTTAAAGGACGGCCCTTGCAATGCCAACCAAAATAAACTTCTGTTTCTGAATGACAATGTATTTGAGAAATGGAGAGCTCCTCTTGATGTTTGTGAAGTGTTAGTGTAAGTGAAGACAGAACCATTGACTGTGTTCTGTGACTCTCTGAGGAGCAATAAATATAGACCTTCACAGTCCACTGAGTGCTGTTCTGGAGCTGCTGAAGTGTTTGTCAGACATACATCATAAACTACTGTCATCTTAAAATGAGTTTGCCTAATACAGTGCTCCCACATCGAGTCCATTGAGAGCATGAAATGAAGCTTAAGCTAATGAGGTGAAATGCAGACACATAGACATACACACACAGCCCAGACATTATATTTAGTGCAAGATATATATATATATACTCTATATATACAATATTGCAATGCTGGTATACTGGTACTGGCCCATGCCAAGTGTTTGGCCTTGTTTCCCTTCCTGAGAAGTGGTTTAAAGACTGCTACTTGTCCTTTGAGATCACTACTAGCTAGCCTTCTTTTGACACTACTTTTGCTGGTTGGAGTCTCTTGTTCTTTATTCAGCATATCCTGTATCTGTGATGAAGTTGCTGTTCTCTCTCTCAGTGAACAAAGATTTATGTATTGGTCATCTGATGGTGTGGTCACTTTTGGTCTGTCTGATACAACTGATCCAGCCATCCAGACTGCCATACAGTGGCAATGAAAAAAAAAATCCCAGATTTTCAATGTGGTTTCAGATTTTTGGACCCCACTGTACATGTGAACTCAAGGACCAGATTATAATGGTGGTGCTGGTTCCTTCTGTTTGTTATGTCTCGTAGGCTGAAGCATGGATCCGAGGAAAGCTAAAAACCCTCAGAGAAAGTAATAACATGCATAGATGCTCACTGACAAATTGTGAGGAAGCATCCCAGACTCTCCAGAGAGATCTTAAGGACTTTGAGAACACACTTATTCAGCTTAACCAGGTGATGATGATGCCTGCTCTGTAGGACCGTCTTTAACCAAACACCCATCAGTACACAGCTGTACTCTGATTGTTTAATAAGTGTGATTTAAGTTATTTTGGTCAATGTTGACATTGTAAAATGCATATGTCTTGTTCCTCAAACATCAGATATATTGCAGATAACCCTAGTTAGTAGTGAATGCAATAAATTGTTCTCCTTTTTGTCAGTGCTGATAAGTGACATGTCCAGTGGATAATGAGAACTTGTGAAGCTGTTCTATTTTAAACATGTCTGTCAATGTTGTGTGTGCCTGTAAAGATGGGAGACCGGTTGATGTGTAAGATGAACCCAACCTCTAACCTGGTCAGAAAGCAGCTCAGCCATCTCAGAGATCAGTGGAGCACACTTAAACAGACAGCTGCCAATCAAACCAAAGCGATGAATGGAGCTCAGTGTCTACAAGAATTCAACAAGAAGGTGGATCAGATGGAGACGTGGATCAAGCAGAAGGTAATTTCATGTCGTTCTATACTGTCGTTCTGTGGTAGATAAAATTATTATTCCTGTTTACAGAAATGGTTTACTTTTATAGAATGGAAACATTTTAAACTCCTTTTGGCTTTTCATGTATTATTAGTAATTTATTGATTTTAATCACCAATCCTATATAAGAAACATTTCTTAAGATGTCCAAGAATCCCAGTGTCTGATACTAGCAATCATATTATTTCCTTTCTCCCCAAACCAATCATCTTTGGAAGCCTTTCTGCTCCATGCAGCAGTCTGAGCTGTTATATAGGTTCAGTGGTGGCTCAGTGGTTAGGGCACTGGGCTACTGATCAGAAGGTCATGGGTTCAAGCTGCCACTGTTGGGGCCCTTGAGCAAGGCCCTTAACCCTCCCTGCTCCAGCTTACCAACATGCTGGGATATGTGAAGAATGAATTTCACTGTACTGTATATGTGACAATAAATAGCATTCTATTCTATTAAAAAGTCTGCATTGTTTCTCCTCTTCTGTGGTAGCTAGGCTAATTTAGAATAACAATAGCTCTGCTCAAAGAAAATAATGGCTGGGCTGAAACAACTTGAAGCAACCACTTTTATATGTGTCAGCAGGAAGAAGAGCAATCGCTGGTCAGCATCCTGGGGGGAAACATCGACAAGTTGCAGCTGACTCGGAAGATACTAGATTTGAAACAGGTGAGACTTGTCAAAACAAGAAGCAGTTGAGATCACACTAAGGGATTGCAACTTTCTTTTCTGCCAGCATTTTTAATCACTGCATCTTCATGAAGCTGGAAAAAATTGTCTGAAATGTCTGAAGGCTTATTGTTAGATTGTTCTGTTTAATTTTAGGATGAGCAGCTGTATAGAAACCTTCATGAGGAGATCAATCATCTGGCTCTCAAATTAGAAAAACAGGGGAAGGGCGAGGGGAAGAATATCTCTGCTAGGAGGAAACACATTAACAAAATGTGAGTTACATATTTCCACAGGTGCCTTTATCATTCATGGAAGTGGAACCATATAAATTGGTTTGAAGACAATGTTGTAGCCTATTTTTGCATTCTAGGTGGTTGAAAGGTCAGTCCCACTTGAACAACTGTCAGGAAAATCTACAGCTGTCTTTGGAAGTCCTCTCCTTCTACCAGCAGGCGGATAGGATTATTGATTCCATTACCAACGTGGTAATAATACTGTGTTAATTTTCCTATCAGTAATGCTGTTATTATTCATCCTCAGGGGACCACCTGCATAGAAGTAGTATTTTGCTTTAATTTAATTGATGTATGCTGCAGTAGTGCATGGCTATTTTCATATTACAGCACACGGATTTACATATGATTTGATCTCATCCATACTCAGAAAAAAAGTATCTCGGCAACTGATGGAGCTGAAAACAGAGGAGATGGGGAAATTCGGGACCTTGCCAGCAAAATTATGGTGTGTAATCCAAAATCTATGTTTCCAAATTTGGGTCCACCAGCCATAGGCTAAACTCAAGATATACATTAAGCTAAACTATTTCCTGGTGTTTGAAGAAACATGCACTTAAATAACTTAAAGATAATAATCTTTATTGATTTGCATTACTTTGTGTAATTTAAGTACAATGAATAAGGTATAAGTAGAAACTTCCCTAATGTAACATTGTTAATTGGTAATTGAAATCCACATGTCTTTTCTGCTTCCAGCTGCTGGATGTAACAACATCTCAGCTCTCTAACCTGCACCCAGCTCTGTTGGCTAGAGTGGCTCAGAAACAGAGCATGGTGAAGGAGAGTTGGCTCCAACTTCAGAGCGCTGTCAGGTGACACACACTACCACAGAAAGCTACAGTGGCCCTGCAGTAACCTTGTTCACTACTTAGCAATGCATGTACTATTGCCTCAGGCCACTTCTTTTGACTTTATAGAAAGACATTTCTAAACATTTCATTGAAATTATTTAGCAATAAAAGCAATATGTATAGAAATAAATACACAAAATAATCTTCATATGCTTGCCAAGCCAACTGAGTGTGTGTCCACAGGTGTGATTCAGTGCAAATAAGACATAAAGGTACTGAAACAAGGACAAAAATCACCTTTCAGTTTCAGTCAAAATGACCTAAATATAATATGTAAAACATACATATTTTTGGTAAGGCATTAAAATGGGTCATTTTGAGCAGAACAGAACAGAACATAAGGACTAATGGAAGCACTGCAAGTTTTTCTCAGACCCGGAAACCTTTTTCATGTTTTTGTTTTTGTTGCATTTGTATTTAACATCACATACACTGAGGAGCCAAGGATACCTTTTACAAATGATAATTAAATACTTATAAAATATATATATTTTTGTATGTCAGCAACCACTGATCTAACCCAAAACACACTGATCTAAATCCCCCCCCACCCCCACACCCCTTAGGTCAGTCTTGTGCTTACACTGCAGTTATGTAGCCTTCTTTTTATTGATTTAAATAAAATATTGATTTGTTATTTGAAGTTTAATAGACCATATTTCCTTTCTAGTTACAGAGGAGGAAGAGCTGCAGCCTACTTTTTATACATTTACTGTGGATTGGTTGCTATTGCCTCAGAGTCTTGTATTAAAAATTAGAGTGATTTATTTCTAAAATTAAGGATATAAAAGTACAGACTGGAGGTTTAATAAAGATAAATCTATGACAGATGTTACCAATGGTAAGGTGACATAGCTGAGCCATTATTTAAATTACAGCAGCTCTGAGAGGACCACTGTAGTAGTGGGTAGTGACATTAAACGTAACACATGGATCAGTTTGCTCTCAGTTAAAACCTGTAATAATAATAAAACAAAAATTGTTAGCATTTTGAGTTTTACATCATTAAGAAGTGAAGCTAAACTTGTTACTTAAAACTGTTCTGGTATGGTATTAGTTCATGTGTACACAGCAAAATGCTGCTGTCAGTATTAGTACCTCTGTAGCACTGTTATGATATTTCTTGTTCGATTGAGTAGTAGTTTAATTGTTTGTTTAAAATATAAAAACTCCAAGCACTTTTTATGATTAATTGTGAAGGATTTTGTTCCCAAGTCATATATAAATAAGTGTAAGACATGATTTAGGCATTTATTCTCTGCTACTCTCTGTGGCCATTTAAACTATAAAGATCAAGGACATAATGTCAATCAGAGATGTGATGCCAATTCTCTAGACTGCTTGCTTCATTGGCAGGTTTATATAAAGCCTGTATGTTTTTATTTAGGAATGAAAAGGCAGTGCCGTTCCCCTCTTTAGCCACCAGGGACGATGGTGACCTCCCAACCTCAAGCAGAGAGCCACTCAAGCAGAAAGTCAACAGCGTGGGAATGGACCTGCAAAGAATCATGGGAAAGGATATGAAGGAAGAGCAAAACCGACTGAAAGGGATAACAGTTAGTAACTCTCCATTTCCAGTGTTATAAAACTGATACATACTTTAAGCTTTTTTTACACTCTTTCTCCAGCATCCTGCTTGTTCTCACTATCTTGCTCTTTAGTGCCATTAAGGCCTTTTGTTACTGTATATCAAAGTATTATAATATATGCAAGAAAGTTTCTTAGGTTAGACACAACCATTCGCATTTATTTCTGTTGTCACATTACAAAACACAATTTCTTGTGTTTATAAAAACAGCATTAAGAATAAAAAAAACTAAACCAGGTTCCCCAATTCCAGTCCTTGAAAGCCAGGGTCAAGCACAGTTTTGTGATTTCTCTGCTCAAAGATACCTGATTCATCAGTTAATTACCAGGATTAGTAGGTGTGTTACAGCAGGGAAGTCACCAAACCAAGATTAAGGGAAATGTATTCCTTTCCTTTATCCCTATCAGTTCATTTCATGAGACCTCTACATGGCATGAAGCATAATTAAGTGCAACACATTCAGGAAGAGCCTTCCAAAGTGCTAGAGCTGGAGATGTAGACATTTACATGAGGAGTGGCCTGCCAGAACAAGTATTGTTGTCTCTCCAAAGCCCCAAATCTATCCTCCCACATTAAAGCTGAAACAACATTCTGCTGACTCCTCCTGCAGAACGTTGAGGCAAGAACCTACTGGATTAATGCAATGCTAATATAAGCTATACTATGGATCATTAATGGGCAAGAAGTGGTTCAGAGTGTAGCTCATATATTTTTTTTAACTTAATTTTCATTATGTACTATTGGGTGCTTGGGTATTATTTGCCTTTCTGTTTCAGATGTACATAAAATAATATTGGCATAAATATAGATATATAGATGGAACTGTTTACTTGGTTATAATTGTTTTACAGTGTGTTGAAATTTAGTTTGTTGAAATTCTGGCACCAGGGTTTTAGACAGTTCTGCAAACAGTCGTTTGTCGGCTTTAGTTACTGGCTTCTTTTAAAACACAATGGGCTTGCTCCTTTGTCTATGTGCACAGTGCTGGCCAAATGCTGGAATGGCACTGGTTGGACCTTTTTCCACTAAACAATGGGAAGAACTGTTGGTAACAGAGGTTACCTGGGTGCATTATCTGTGGGAGACCTGCTCATTACTCTTTATGGAAGTTTTTAAAGAGAAAATGCAGGCACAAAAGGCCCTGTAGTCCTCAAACTTAGACTCCAAACCAAACACACAAACACAACAGATTTAGGGAGCACAGCTGCTCAGGTTATTGGTCTGCAAATTACATGTATAGGATACACACAACCACACTCTTTCTCAAATGAGAGCTCAAATGCACCTTTACCAGTGCATTCTCTCTCTTTGTGGAACTTGTGTATGTGACTGGGTGCATATAATGTAGGTAAGTGCAAGGTAAATGATACAGGGCCTGTGTTTCTGAGTAATGGCTACCAGATGCACATTCTATATGGGCACGGTGCACAGTGAGAGTTCTTGGTTGACATCACCACATTACATGAAATGAAGAAGAACGACAACTGAATACAAAGACAAAATACAAAGTGAAAAAAGTAGGCGACAGAGACAAGCAGACAATATATGTATTGCAAGGTGTTGAGAAAACTTAAGAAATATGTTTGGAACCAGCTTTTGGAAAAAAGCATTGAAGAGGCCATTAAAGTCTATTTTCAACCATGGTGATGTAATTCTTTACTTTTTGGTCTTGGGGCAAGAGGAAGGAGAAGAAGCTGGCATTTAGTTAAACAACTTGACTCATGATTCAACCAGTGAGTGAACAAAAAGATGAAGGATGGAACAAATGTCACTGAGTGTAGATCAGGGTTACCAATGCCACCAGTCTTTGCTTTGGTTGTTATTCTTGCCTTTTATGAATAACTCAATAAAGTGCATTTGAATGATTAAAAAAGAGTAACTGTTCAAAGACTGCCATATTTCCAAATGCTATTAGACCTTAAAAATTTACCATCTTCCTTGCGCAATCTCTCATGTTATTCTTTCGCTTTTCTCTCTCCCTCTCTCTAGCTTTCTTAGTCTGATTTACTTCTCCAAAGCACAGAATAAGTGAATTACATGCCTAGGCTTACATGCCACCATAAAGGAGAACCACTAATGGGTGCAGCCACCTGTTCAGATTCTAAAAATCCATTGGCCAGATTTTGCAGTGGGAAGACTGAGAAAGTTGACATTTATCAAACAGATAAATCTACATGATCATTTTTATAATGTTTCTAGATACAAAAAAGTTTATTGTTGATATTAGCCTAGAAACAGTGTCTCTCATTAGATCTGTTATCACTTAGTGCATTCTGGGGTATATGTAATGGATGTATTTTAACGGTACAGATATTGACTGTATTGGTGGTATTCTTTTACATTGCTGTGTTGCTACTATCATTCTCTGATGTCTCTGCTTCTCCCGTTAAAACAGAGATACATTGCCTGTATGTTTGCTCTCTAAAAACACTGTAGTTCACTTTGGTCCACTCTTGCTTACTTCACCTGAATGGCCATAGAGAGGAGAGAATTGTTTGAAACAGCCACGAACACAGCACAGCCTGGGAGTGGAAAATGGGCATGGTGTGGCCAAACCATAGCAAGTGAAAGAGAGAAAAAGAGAGAGAAACCAAAAGACAGACGAGACATAACTCAGGGTGAAATAATAATATTAATAATAATAATAATAATAATAATAATAATAATATAATCTTTATTTATATAGCACTTTTCATTTTGAGTTCAAAATCTCAAAGTGCTTTACATATAAAAGATCAGAAAATCAAAACAAAGTATTATAATCAAGCACATTAAAGAACCAATGTACAATCTAATTAATTAACTATAAATATAGTATTAGTACTATGAATCATGAAAAGTCTATTTAACAAAATAAAAGACCCAATGGCTAAAAATAGGCTAAATTAAACAAGTATGTTTTAAATCTGGATTTAAAAACAGTAATAGAGCTATAGAGCGTTCTTAATATCCTCTGGAACACTATTCCAGAGTTTAGAGGCGATATAAGAAAAACATTTTCAGATCTTAACAGCAGACCTGCCTCAGCTCAGCGAACCGCTCAGTATGGGATGTATTTGTCACGGTGTGGGTGCGCGGAAGTGCGGACACATGCGCGAAGCCTCTTTAAACATTAAACATATTTATTCGTTCACAGAACCGGGTCTAAACAGAAACTAGGAACGCTGTGACAGGTGTGGTGAACACACAAAAACGGAAGACAACACAGGACGGAAACAAGCGAGTATTTAAACACTTAGAAATCAAGGGAAGACAGACGAGGAACAGCTGGGAACATTTAACATAACTCACGTGACAAAGACAAGGAAACAAAACACAAGCACGTGGCGGCTGTCGCCATGGCGACTGCCACGCTATATCCCGTGCTCAGCCGCGCGCGTGACAGGTGAAATAACATTCCATAATGAGCTGACTTTTAATGAACTGTAGAATTTTTTTTTGCAATTTATCGCTTCATTTATAGATAATTTGGTAATTATGCATATGATTATTTATTTCATAATGCCCTATGTATTATATTTCATTTATTCACAAACGGATTTCCATAGTAAATGCCTAAAGAACAAAATAAATAAATACATCAATAAACATGTTACATGTCTATGCAATTTTCTCTAGTGCCTGTATACAAGTGAAAAAACGAGTGTGGTTTGTTGTAGGAATTCATATGAAAAGTGTGTTTGGCATTTTGATGTGAATATTTCATTTTGAGGTTAGCGTTAATGGTTTGGGTGGCAGCGTTTCATTTTGCTCACAATATGTGAAGCTTTGTAAAATGCGTGTATAGATTTGAGGACTGTGTAAAGTGTGTCATTTCAGAGCAGAGACACTCTTTCTGGAAATGTGTGTTAGCCATTTCCCAATCACATCCCAACATGGCCACAGCACCATTCAGTAGTTTTCTAGTTCTAATAAACTTAGGAAACTCAAGAACGGCCTAATAATAAGCTAATGAGTTAAATAAGTTGATTCTCATTGCAACCAAGTAGTTTTTAGTAATTATCAAGCTGAATTAAAGTAAGTGTAGGATTGTTCATGAGATTAGTCTATTGTTTGACTTTTATTTGACCTTATTATTGTCTTTTTCTTTTTATTGTCTTATTATTCAAGCCTCTAGACTTCCATAATATCCAAATGATATCCCCTGGAACATAGTGTATGACAAGGATGAAAGAGACAGCTGACATAATACTCACTGAAGAGAAAATTGTTAAAACAATCTGTATCTCTCTCTTCCTCTCTCAGATGGATCCCCCACCGGTTGTTCACAGAAAACATTCTTTACATAAACCTTTGCCAACAGATGCTCAGCCTACCAGCCCTCATACACGAGGTGTGCACTCTGTTGTACTCTGTTTTTTGGAGACCAAATGTACCACTCATTATAGTAAAAATTCTGATGTTGTTGGGACATTTGTATTATTTTTAATAAAAAAATATATATATTCTTCTAGTAATCAAAATAGTTCAGGTTATGATTACAGAAAAGGCATAGCAATATTTATATTGATATAAATTTATATGATTTTAATACAAATGTGTGTGTGTTTGTATGCGTGTTAGAGAGAGAGACAGGATGAGTGTGTCACGATGTGCCGGTGCGGGGGTGCGGACACAAGCGCGTAGCCGCTCTGAATAAACAACATCTTTATTTTACGTTTAACAGACAAAATAAGTTCGCCGTGACAGGCGTGTTCAACGACATAGCTGTGCGCGTGACAGTGTCCAAGTGTACACAGTGTATGGTTGCAAATGTATGAATGCAGGATTAGTACAGTAATATTTCACATAATGGTGTAACATTGTGTTAATTGCTATTGTTCGCTTATCTGTTTCTGGTGTTCATCAGTTCAGTGAGTGTGAGGATTATGTGCATGTCTGAGTTGGCAGTGAACCATCTGTGACCTTAGAACAGTCTGGCACTTCTTGATAGTCATGACCAATACCGATTTACTTTCAACAGAGCAATGTAGCCAGGCTCATGTCATCTATAATTGTCTATAAGGAGAAAACCTTTTTAGGATGCACCCTCTCCCCCACCCATTTCATGATAAATGCATGCTGTTGACACCTTCTGTATCTGCCTGCAAGTTGCAGCTAAAGTCTGGGGTTTAGCAGCAGCTGCAAACAGGAGACGTGGTGGTGGTGGCGGCGTCGGTGTGTGTTTGTGTATGTGTGTGTGTATGTGGCGGTGTCATGGGAAGGATCTGTGTGAGCAATGTTAATAACTCACAAGTGGCCGAGTCCGGTGGTCGCCACCGCATTATTAATGTGCTATCACACTCCTTGGCATTCAATCCACAGATGCATTCCGGCAGTAATGGACAGCAGCTGGACTGGGGTTTCCGGGAGGACAGCTGATGCTGGGCTGGAGCTGTGACACGGACTCAGGGGAACACCCTGACCTCTCCCCAACTCAGCCTGTCTACACTCTCCCTGCCTCATGTCTGGGCCTGGAATCCCACTATACTTTATCTTATTTCAACCAGCTATTTTGACAGCTTGTTAGAAAGCAATGAATGCAAATTGCAACACATCAAGTTCAGGCTTCATACTATAGGCATTCAAGACTGGTCAGGCAGGACACTTAAATGAGCCAAGTCTCTGAATGGGGATTGCTGTTCTGGATCATTCTTAGAGCAGGTGTATAAGGTTAAATGTACACATGTATCATGTTAAGCCGGGGAAGTATGCTAAATGCTAACAAATAAAGACAGTGTTCAAATATGCAGCATGTAGTATGGCTATAATTGATGGCTATGTTAAACAACAAACAAATTTTAAAAAAAGGTTTACAACATGCCTTTAACATACTGCCACTGTTTCAAGTCCAAACCTACAGTATGTCATTTTTAGAGGTGTACAAAAAAGTAGATTTTGCACTTCAGAAACATTGCCTATACGCCTTATTTCTTATTCAAATGAACTGAAAGTTGTGGTTCCTAATTAGCGTGGGAATCAGTGGTGTCAAATCCTCCATACATAGCTCTCAGTAGGGCCTCAGTTTGGTGTTAACTATCAAAATAATAATGGGAGCTATAGTAAGACTGACCTTGCTTTGGCTCTGCAGTAAACTCGCACTTGCCAGGAAGAATCTTTTTGAGAAACCCCTTCTTCTTTTAGTGTGTACCCAAAGCACTGAGGCTCACACAGTAAAACACACGCATACACAGGAACCCAGGCCTGAATTTTGGCTAGGGCCCAGGGGCCGGAGCAGTGCTGGCGGAGGCACCGTGAGAAATGGGGGGGCGACAGGCGAATGTGAGCACAGCTGCACAACTGTTGAGCATAAAAGGCCAATTACAGAAATATGCAGCTCGAGGCCGCCATGCAATGGAAACAGAGCTGCGATTTTACTCGACGCTGCACTGGAACCAGTCTTCATTATGGTGGTAATAATAATAATAATAATAATAATAATAATAATAATAATAATACTTTTCTTTGCATCAAAGTGTAAAAGGTTTTTTTTGTGTGTGTAACTGAATTGTTAAACTGCATTATGAAATTTGGATCCAGTCATTTCTAGCTGCAGACTTTAGAATAATACAGCAAATCTAAATAACCAATTTGGTTAATACCAGCAGAGAATTCATCTGTTTCAGCTCTGGGTGCACAGGACTCCATTCTGAACCATCTGCACAGCAAAAGAATCACACAGTGCGAAATGTGTTGAAAAGTGTTTTCTGGAATACCATTGGACGTGCTAACTGGTGATGCAGGCGAAGTTGTATAACCAGAAGACGCTGTTCTCAGAAGAAGTTTCGCATCTGGAACAGATTTTATGTTCCAGCGCCTTGTAAAAAAAAAGTCGTATCACCTCTGCTACCTGGTTGGTTGAATCGCTCGCGCGCGCGTCTGGCTCTCCGCGCGACACAGAGCCACACGCGCGCGCGGCCACGTGCTCAGCACGCTCTCCACAGAGCGCATGCACCGTCTTGCACTTCCCTCCTCGTGCCGGTGCGCTCCCCTATGCTAGAGTGGTTAAAGCTACATTCACCTTCTTTAGTAACATACACGGCTTATTGCCCAACAGCCCAACTATTTATAACTGCGGAGATGCGTTTTCTACGCTTGGCTACAAATTCTTCTACAGCAGGGGTTCTTTTTGCAGCCAAGGACCTTGTTCTGTGTAAATGGAACCCCCTATGTCTGCAGCACAGATTTATTTTATGAACGTAATCCAACTATTCAAACATTTAGCACATTAGGCAATCTTTATTTCTGAACTTTTCACCCACAAAACCCAAATCAGTTACACTGTGTTAAAATGTAGATTCAAAACGAGATTAGATATTTATGTCACTTTTACAATAGAATAGAATAGAATGCTATTTATTGTCACATATACATAAAGTACAGTACAGTGAAATTGATTCTTCGCATATCCCAGCATGTTGGTAAGCTGCTTTTATTCAAATTGAAGTTAGATTTAAGTTATTTATACCTGTTTTTTAAGTTATTGAGGTTGTAATTAATCCCATTCAGTGTCTTGTAACTATAATAACTTAGCTACTATAACTAATTACTATATAACGATGCTATAACGGCTTGGAGTGGTTGCGCATGATCTGCACACTGTAATCACTTCTTTTTTTTTAAATCGCAGACCCCCTGGCTGTGCTTGAAAGACCCCTCGGACTCTGAGAACCATAAACCCAGAGATATTTCTTTCTTTACTGACTTAGCCTACATAGGACCATATATACAGTACACTTAGCTTATAAGCACTGTTTTTATTTTTCAGTCATCAATTTGGGTCCTGTAACTGTTCCTATAATGTCCTCATTCTATGCACTGCATTTTCAGTTGTCTAAACGGTAAGCTCTGCTTGCTGTACTCTATTGTTATGGAAACCAAATGCTGCCTAAACACTAAAGGGAAATTGTTCTTTAGCTTAATTTCTAAAAAAAAAAAGAAAAAAAGTATTATCTCTCATCTTGTGCATTCAAATTCAAATATGAACAAAAGCTCAGGTTATATTTTGCATGTTGTAAAATGACATTTATTGAGGGTGCATGTGTGTGAGTGTTCCTCTGTGTGTGTACTTGAGAGAATGCGTGGCCATGTGTACATGCACCCATGTGTCAGTCTCATTCTTGTATGTCATATCTTTAACTGACACATTTTAAGGGAGGCAGGAGGCACCATGGGGAGGGGGAGTGTGTAGGAGCAAGGATGCGCGTGTATGTGTGTGAAAGAGAGAAGCAAAGAGAGCCCGTACTTCTGCCTTTCAAGGTGTGTTATTTGCTTAAGGCTGTCCAAACATTTACGGAGCGCTGGCAGCCCAGGAATGCAGAGGCAGGCGAACAGCAGGCGTGGGAAACCACTGCTCTCCTCAACCTCTGCCGGATCCTTCCCCCTCGGGCAGAGTGTCAACACAGCCAGTGCCAGAGATGTGTGGGCCTGATAGTGACAGGTCCCATCAGCAGCGCGAGCGCTTGTACACACACATGCACGCACACACTTGTATGCACATGCACGCCTGCTCCGAGAAGCACACAGGGCTTGCTGCCTCCCTTCCACACTGACACACTTTAACAATCTGATGAGCAAGCCTGGGGCCCCCACACGCACTCAGACATACGCACAGATTCTGATACATCATGAGGCACAGCTCACACGCGCACACACACACACACACACACACATTCTAGTCTAATAGAATATTCTTAGGCAGACAGAAATGAATATATATTTATATATTTAAAGAAAAAGTACTTCTGCTACATACTACATTACAAAATTAATCAGTGTCAACACTAGTCTAAAAATCTTTTGCCATTCAGGTGGAATTGCACCCAACCTGCTCTCGTGATCAAGGACACACTCAAGTGCTTACTGCTCAGTGATACATTTAACCATTTCTAATCCACTCAAACAACAATGCCAGTGTATCTCAGTGTCCCAGCTGAGCTCATGTTATGGAGTTATTATCCGGGGGCTGAATGCACTCGGCGTCTGCTCCCCGTCATTACGTTAATAGCCCTGTGTATTGTGCTGTGTGTGGGGTGTATAGTCACATGGGTGTGGCAGGGACACCGTGGGTGACACTGAATGCTGCTAGAGCTCTTCAGACACCAACAGACACTCTACAGCAACAAGTGCCTGCAATCCCTCCCTGTTTTAATGAGTCTGTGTGTGATGTATGAGAGAAAGAGAGAGACAGGGAGATTAAAAGACTTTATGTGTCGGTGCATGTTGTCAAATGTTAACACAAGTCTAAACAACTCAAATAATTGTCGAAAAATAATGCTTTGTTCAGTTGTGGCAGTAAAAAAGAATCTGTTGTAATGTGAATATCGAATAGACTTAAAATCCATTATTTATATTAATTATTAACATAACCCATAAAGATATATTACAGTCAGCCCAGAATAGCTACAGGCTTATCTAAACAAAGATGACTTCTTATATTAAATATATAGACAAATATGAAGTATAATTAATAACCATGGTTTAAATGAGCCTTCAGATGGTTAAATATGCTTCATATAATTAAGCAACGTGAGTGGATGCAATTCCCAGGTGCAGCGTTGTGAGTGTGCCAAACATGGGAATCTAGGTGAAACCCAGAACAGGAAGCCAGTCGTACAGTATCTGGTGGCCTCAGGCAGGGTGACGACGATGTTTCGTTGAGCAAGTTAGAGAATAGTCACACTGCCAGCAGCTCAATGAAGCCGGCTTTTGCCTCTGGCAAGCAAGTGAAAAAGATGCTACAATGTGACCTTGCGGCTTAGTGTGTTTATTTTTACTTTAGTTAAGGTTGTCTTTCAAAGGGTGGGTGAGGTTTGGGACATCCATCATCATGCCAGGTGGCACAGATGCAAAAATTACTGTGCTACACTCGACTGTTAGTGGCTTTGTCTAAATGGCCAAAGGCATATACTAAGGAGCATGTTTATTTAAATAAAAGAGAGAATGAGCTGAAACTGTTTTATATGCCAATGCATATAGACACACGTGCGCACACACGCATACCCCCACCCGTGCGTGCTGTTCCTCTTGTCTTCAGGCTTCAGACACCTGCCTACACTGCCAGAGAGAGTCATGTTACAGTGATGAGGCAAGATCTGACCAATGAGCTGCTGTGAGAACAGCAGGCGAAGGTGGTGGGAACTCTCCTCCCCTCTCTCTCTCCGGGCTACGCTCCTTTACACAACCTTACCTGGGAAACTCGCACAGGCCCAGGGAGGGGCCAGCAACCTGCTCGCCTAATGAATGCAAAACAAAACCTCTCACTGACAGGTGAGTTACAGAAGTCAAGTGTGTTCATTTACTCTTTCTTCTCTCTTTTTTTCCCTCTCTCTTGTTTGCTTCCTTCTTATTTTTTTCCCCCCTCATGGCATACGGCTCTAACTCCCAGATAACGCATGAATAGCTCATTTGCATTGTTTGTCATTATGATGCATTCATTCGATGTTCCCTT
>JAOUQW010000016.1:6488788-6500829 GCA_028565825.1 Olivaichthys viedmensis
TAACAATAAACATAGAATGGAAATGAAATAAGAAAATTAAAAAATAAAATAAAAAGCAAGTACCATAAGAACATAAAGGTGGGTTGATTTGGAACACAAATGAAGTCTCAGAACAGTCAAAGGAAAAAGTGACAGCTAACATGGAGAGTGCCCCATCTGCTATTTAGCTTAAAAGGAATCCTTTCTGCGCCACTCATAAGTAATCCATTTATTCCAGGCATGATCTTACCCAACAGTGGATAAAATTGTTACATCCAGTTTTAGTTTCATCTTGAGCCACAAGCTAATGCTACGAGGCAGCATGCTGCACAGCCACAAGCACACGTCACCTCACGCGGTTGTGTTCATGCGCAGGGCCTGGGACAGTGTGGCCTATTGTGAGAGCAGCTGTGGAGGCTGATGGTGAGTAATAAGAGCATCCGGCTCTCCGCTCCATCTGAGAGACATCAGCACTCACACCCATGAGGGGGTGTTTTAATCAAGTCCACAGAGTTCATTACACACACAATCCCTCCGACTGCTTCACCTCAGCAACCCGACCGCAACAGTAAGCATTAAACAATTTAATGCAGTCCGGCAGTGTGTCCTTCATAATGTAGCGAAGACCCTGACCTCTCAAAGGCCTGCTCAGTCTCTGCTCTGATATTAACCACAGTAGGAGTTTGGGGAGAAGTAAAAGAGCCAAGGGGGGAATTCTTAAGTTCCCATCGCTGATGTTAACCCAGCTGGTTGCCGAGGTAAAGTACTTCCCAGCATGCCGCTTTCTCTGTAGTTTCATTAAAACTGAACCAAGCAAAGTGCGAAATAAAGTGTTTTACTCCAACCATGACTCATTGTTCTCCAGTCCTCACAGTAGAGCATACACATATAGTCTGCCTTTCGAAGGCACAAAAATACAGTATACACACTTTAAAATTCTAATGGCTGTAAAAACGATTCAAATAATTATTTGCAATGAATCACATTATTTTTGTGTACTTAATCGCAATTAATCATCATTTTTAGTTTGCTCAAACTGACCCTAAAATAGATTTTTTTTTTTTTTTTTTTTACATTTGCATCTCGTTGTGCAAGTTCTTCAACATTTAGTGGACTGTGTTTGAGATGGCCAACAGTTTTTCGTAATTTGACTATAGTCGGGGGTTAAAGTGCCCTCGGCGAAATTAGACCCGGGGGTGTAGTCAGTAGCACAGTATAGGGGCGACATGATGCCCCCACATGAGCGTTGCGCAGATTCGAGCGATAGACAAGTGTGTGCGCGCGCGGCGTGTGTCTATGCGTACACTTGTCGCCCCAGGCTTTTGCTTATGTTGCCTATTCCAAGAACCGCTACTGGTGGAACTCTTGACAGTTATTTGAATTCATCTATCGTCGAATCTGTGTTCACGAAAGCAGATGCACTAGCTAACCTAATCGCCCAAACCTACAAACTTTCTACTTTTACACATAATCTGATAAACTCATTTTGATTCGAGTTAAAGGTATGATAATTGCATATGTTATTAAAAGTTGGGTTCGATGAACATGGACAGTTAACTCACCAGCACTGTTCAAACCAACTTGATTTGAAGTGATTTTAATCACACAGTCCCGCCTGTGAGTGTTCTGGACGCCAGTCTGTCAGTAATGAATCATGATCGGTCCTTATTGTTTCTGTGACGCAGCGACAGTGAATTTGATTAATGCTTCCTGCCGTCCATCACACTAAAGATAAAAGCAGAAAACCCCAATTTTCACCCTCTCCAAGTTACTGAGGGTGCCGGCCCAATTTAACCCCTGGATATAGGGCATTGTCAAACGTGATGCTCTGTAGAGACACTGGACTGATTAAAACTGAGCCAAGTATAGTGGAAAATAAAGTGTTTTACTCCAATCATGAATGCAGGGCAATGCTTGTTCCACTGCTTTGCTAGATCAGCTTAGTGCTTCTCATCTGGTCAAAGCATGCAGGCATAGTTTTCCATTTTCATCAATATCATGCCCTGTAACCTTGAGGTATAAGGTTATTGACTGATGTTCAGTAGTCTTCTTTTAAATAATTGTTGCAGCTTTTTCCATCATTCCATCATAGCAAGCTATTGATGTGTTAACTTAAATATTTATTAACGCTGATAAATATACCTTTACCCAATGACTGTTTTTTCTCCAATATGAACCGTATTTGTGCCAATGATGATGTTGCGTCATCTACAACATTTTGCCTGTGTAACTTTTAACGAAAGAAAGACACAATGTTGTGGCACAGCGGTGTTGCAGTGATCTGGAAAAGCAGACAGGCGTTGGCTGGGTTTACACCGAGACTGGACTGCCTCTGACTGCCCTACCCAACCCCGACCAGTAGCTTAGATCTTGCAGTGCTCCATGGGGTTGCAATGACATCATATGTATCCGAGTTAAAGAGATGTGGTGCTTGGGAGCTGTTTACCGTCTGGCAGGTGTCTCTTCTTTTTTTCCTGAACTTTTTTTTTCTTTCTTGCAATGAATGAGAGAGTAAATATCACTTCAAAGCCATGGCTTTTCCACATCAAACCGTGGGAGAGTGGTAATGAGAGTTCCAACAGGGAGGCATTTAAAAAAAAGTTCTTGTCTCCTGTTGGCAGTGTATACCGCAGATTAACAGCTTTAGGAGACTGTGCTGGCTTTATTCACAATCATAAGTCTGAAACACATCAGCCTTGAAAAGTTACAGGACTCGTTTTGAAATATATCTGCATACACTGCGGCCCCTCTGTAGTTCGCCTGCGCAACATGAAGGGACTGAAAAGACCTTTAAGCACGTCTGACCTCCAACTTTCCCCCTTTTGTCATGCCTCATTAAACAGGCTAATGCATCAGTTGCAACTACTTATTGCCCTCTGTTGAGGCAACATTCAGGCAAATAAGCTCCAGCCGGTCACTATTGGTCAGAGTCTTCAGCTCAAATACTGTCGTCATCCAGATAAGGGCCATTACCCTTCAGCCAAGCACGCTCCTCCAGATCAGGGCTTGTTAGGAATCCGCTGTTTTGTCTTTAGCACAGTGCAGCCTCAATGCAAATTCTCTCACACCGTTGATGGGAAAAAGAAAGCATTGACACTCACTGGTTGTGTTAATTTAGTTGCTTTCAGCTCCAAACTTTATCTGTCGTCTTGCCGCACTCATTGAGCTCACTGAAAGCCTTAGAATGTGGCATTCAAGGGAACCAAACAGGAGAAGCCCTCGAAAGCCACTTTTACAGTGACAAGAAATGCAATTAAAAAGAAGAAACAATTAGGAGTCATACTGAAAGCAGCTGATGGAGAATGGTAATCTGTAACAGTGTTGCAGTTTGTGTGCATAACCCGGGACATGATTTGTACTGGTTGGCAGGACAGAACATTTACTGACCTGTGGAGGGTGATTTCACTAGTGACTGATTAGCCAGTGATTTTTTAACCATTTGAAACCAAAAGGACACAAATATTCTCTGGATAAGCAAATTGTGTGCAGGCCTTTGGGACTGGACACTGGGGAAGAAGTTAAGAACTACAGTGGCAATCACCCACGTTGAACAGACTGTTTTTTCTGCCTGTCATTATTTACACCAGTCAAATTTATAGTGACAACTTCTATGCAAGCAGCTTCTATACGAATAACTTCACTATAAAGCTGTACAGATTTTTTATTAAAATGAATGTGAATGTCATATAATATAATCAATGTACAGCCAAAGCTCATACGCCCTCAAAACAGATATTAGTAAGTGTTTAACACTCTTATGTGTCCAGTTAAGGACAACTCTAAGTTGTGTTACTTTCAACACAACCAGTGTGGTATCATATTTAACACAGGCAGATCTAGTCAATATCTAGTCAGATATCCTGTGTTTTTTGGCCTAAATGTACAATAACAAGCAGGAAAAAATAGACAATCTCGATATATCACTAAAAGAATTATTATTTTTTTTGCCTAGTTACACATACACAGCTCTTCTTCCTTGATGTTGCTAGCTAGTTATTAGATTATCAGGCATCTGTTAGCTAAAGTTAGCTTTGTAGTTAGCTGGTTAACATCAACTTGTGGGATTAATTTTTACTATTGTGTCCAAGTTTGTGAACAAGTTCCTGAAAAAGTTTTTAAGAAACTCAAAGAGTGAATATAGACTAGTAGCAAAGGTTACTTTATGTTACTTCCACGACACTCATCTAACCATGGCACTTTAGCGGTGACAGCAAGTTCACGGCTTGCCAAAGACGTCACCAGCAGTCCGCGATGTGATTGGACAATGGTTTAACGTGGTTTTTCATCCTTATTTGAACACGTAACACAATATTATACAAAATCTGTTAAGTAATGATAAAGTGTAAAGTGTACCAAAAAAAGTGTATTTCTAATTAACCCATCATTTTTAAGACTGTACGAATGAACTAGAACTGACCCAAGCCTCGTCCTGAGGTCTGGCGTAATGCAAGGGGAACTCCAGGGAAAGTACCACACCTCGGTGTAGGTTACGCAGCGGTGGCCCCTCCCTCTGCATGTCCATCAGACGGCTCCCTGTTCTGCACAGAGGGTGAGTGAGTCCAGACACACTCGCGTCATACTCTGTAGATTTACTGTCTGATCCTGCCTGAGCTTCAGGCCTTATGTCATAGGCGGCGAGCTCAAAGACGTGCCGAACACTCCCTCCAGCAGTAATGTCTCAGTGTTCCACTGGCCTGCCTGCTCTGCCCACGCTCCGCTGCCCGGGGGAGACAGGCCATCAGTGTGTGAACATTGGAGTGTGGGAGCACAGCACGCCCAGCCAAGTCTGAGAGCTGGGTTTAATCTTCAAGAGGCTGCCGCATGTGTGTATATGCAGAAGGGAACAGTGAGTGTCAGCACCCTGGATAAAGAATGTTGTGTTTTTGAAAACAAAGCAGTTTAGGATTTAAAGTTAGAATTACCAAAATACTGGCTATCATCTAAAGAACTGGGTTGAGGCATTCATCATAAGAGAAATAGACACTGAGACAGAAGGCCGAAGGCATATCAGAAGACAAACATAGTTAGAAATCTGTCGTAGAATGATTTTATATAGTGATACTTATACTACACACCCTCCAGGAACAAAGAAGCTTCTGAGAAACAATCAACTCTGGTGAAGTCCTTACAGCATGAAAACTGCCCACATGCTTTTTTTTTTTTTATATCACCCTGATTGTAGAGCATTTTTCCCATACTGTATACACACATATTTATACATACATGTACATATACAAGCACATTGTTGGAAATTTGGAAATGTTAGAAAGTTTATTATCTCTCGTGGCTTTAAAATGGTAAAGATCTTGTTAGTAGAGCTGTTTGTTGTACTGCTACATACAGATATACTGTACTACTCTTTTTACTGACCAAATAGCATTTTCTCTGATGGATTCCTTAATTGCTGTTTTAGAGATTGTCCTCAGTTTGATTACACTGAGTAGCTGGTACCAGATTCTACAACGACCACAGATAAATACCTGTACATTTTTTCAAACAAAACAAAATGTCTCATATTAAATTACTTGATGGTGACATTAATAAAGTGTAACCCCTTAAAATCCGAGCTTATTATTAAGTTATTAATCTTAAAGCATATTATTCAGTAACTATTATGAATTATTTAGAAACTGCGGTGAAACTAATAGCAAAGATGTGTGGTTACGAGAGTGAGGTCTGAACCCACTGACAGGTCGTGTGAGTTTAAGGTGCTATTGGTATGTATGTATGTATGTATGTATGTACAGTATGGATGAATATATGTTTGTATTAATTAATTTATTTGTTAGTTTGGTCTAAAAAATTTACTTATTGTGAATTTTATATATGTCTTAATTTGCAACCAAAAAACAGTAGCCTTTTTGGACCTGAGACTAGAAAAGTACAATACGAAAATGCCACTCACATGAAAACTACAAAAATTTAGAATTAAAAACTGGTACTACATGATTCAGAACAATTCAGACTGCATTCAATAATTGTCCATTTATTGATATACTGTATAATAGATTTAGGGGAGAAATTATTCACAAAAGTTATTTTTACAACTTTTTATTTTTCTCTTTCCCTAAATCCTAACTTTGATTATTATTAGTATGAAACACGATGGCTAAGAAAAAAATTAGAATGCTGGTTGGACAAGCAAAGGCACAAAGTGGTCTAACACCAAATGTAAGCTATTGTTGTCAAACAGGAAAAAAATCTGTGTCCAATTTCTTTATTGTACTTTTTTAAATGATGGACACAGCATCATGGCCACCATGGATACAACTGAATGCAAAAGCGTGAGAAAAGAAAGAATACTAACATTCTATCACTTGCCTTAAATGCATGTTTATTTACAGCATTTCTGGCATTTTTGTCATTTACATTTTGTAGGCAACAATTTGTTTATAAAGATCACTGATTAGTGATCACAGAATGCTGGCTTCACAAAACTTGTTTCTATTATCCACCCTACTGACCAAGCATTCATTCATTTGCATCCCTCCTTTATTGAGGCCTCAGGTTCTGCTACATTGCTGGAGATATTCAGAGCTGATTGGGCAGTGAGGAGTAATAGCTATGAACCCAAGAGGTCACAGGTCACTGTTTTCATCCATTCATGGTGTGGTTAAATGAAAGAGTGGTGACAGTGCTGCTCTTGTTATCAGTGCTGATGAGTGACGAGCAGAACGATGCCATTGCTGCTTCCACCTCGGGTTTGTTTGGGTTTGTATGCATGGAGTGTGTCAGTGCCAGAGCTGGCCCAAGCCTGCCTCTTCCACTTCCCATTGTTTAGCTGGCACTGATAACCCTCGCGACCTGCAGGAGAGCAGCACAGCCATCACTCTGTGTGTGGTAGAGTATCTGTCAAGCCTTTGTCACCAGATCAGTCATTAACCAGCACTTCCAGCAGTGGAGAATACGCGTGGTCTGGTCAGTCCTGCTATGTTTAACTGAGTGCAAACAGACAGGCTTGGGGAGAGGATGGGAGGATGCTCTGGATCCGTTTTTGCCCCTGGACACAGGGCTGGAAGGATCTTCTTCATTTCCTGCCTGTTGTCCAGCCCAGGCTCTTAAAGTGTTAACACTGAGGTGTTTATATTAGCAGTTTAGCCTGATTGTTTGGCTATGTGGGGGTCATAATTCATGGGAGCCCCTTCATGGGAATAATTTATGGCATATTGCATTAGTAGATTTGATCTAGGATATGAAGAAATGCTGTATTTTGTTATTTTTAGTTTCCTAATGACAATTTTGAACATTTAATTTACCGTTGAATTTAATAGTCTTTCAAACTGTATCAGGTTTTTGTTATATAAAGACAGTTTACCAAAGATATTAACAGACAGAAAGAAAGATTAGTCTAACTTGATCCTATTCTGACACATCTCACCATATCACCATGTGCCAGTATTCTTAGGAGGATCAGGAGGGGAATTTGACTAAAAATACCCCTCATCCTCATCCTATTCCTGTTCATACGTGACCTTAGCTGGTGAGAGAATGCCTGGTGGAGGACAGCAGGAAGGCTGTGTGGTCTGAGGCCCTTCCCAAAGCATCCACACAGAGCTGGAGGAGAGAGTCCCTTTCCCTGTGCTGAGTGAGCTACTGCCCACTGGGGAATAACAGGCAAAGGCTTAGAGCCAAGCCTGAGTCACAGCCATTCACTAGCATTAGATCCCTTTAACAATGAATCATGGGTCTATTTTAAAGTGCACACAACTTCAGTTATCTGGGGGGGGTTTCATTTATTTAATTATATGTTTGCAAATGATTATATTCAGATTCTTGTTCATACAGAAAATACGCCCACGGAGATATACAAAAAAGTATCTGGACAATCGTATTCAATCGTATTAATAGTACGGACAATCGGAACCAGGCCTATTTTCTGAAATGGCTCTTGTTTGCCACCTGGTGGTCAAAACGCAAACTGCAGCATCCGGCTCTCATAAACCAACCGCGCATTTTAACAGAAAAAAAAGGTTATACTTATTATTAAGTCTTAAATAAATAAATACGTAATAATAATAATAATAATAATAATAATAATAATAATAATAATATAAAATGACAAATAGCTATCTAATTATACTTGATGAAAAAGGACTTTTAATCATTTTCCAGCACAATACTAACCTGTAATGGCACTCCATGTGACACAAAATGTGCTACTATCTAATGATATCATGTTTGTGCTGTTTTTTAAAAGTGCTTTTCCTTGATTGTAAATGACAAAATCCCTTTAATTATAATAATTCAAAATCCTTTACATTAAAAATGCAACAACAACAACAACAAAAATATTGGCAATACAGCTGAGAGATTATTATTATTATTAGTAGTAGTAGTAGTAGTAGTAGTAGTAGTAGTAGTAGTAGTATAACAGTAACCATATGACAGGTCATGGTTAAGCTATACCTGCAATTTATTAAAAAATGAATAAGTCTAAATTGATTACTGAGCAGTCAAGCAATGTAAAATCACAGTTCTTTACACTAAAACAGCACTCTCATATTACACAACACTTTTGACAGGAGCTTTGGCCGCCTTGGTGCCACTGCGCCACCTCGGCACAGATTACCATTGTCTGACCACTGTGTCATTTTGACACATCCCACATAATTATTTTTAACAAGGATTTGATGAAGCGGCGCTAAATTGACAGACACGGCTGCAATTAGAGGAAAACACTTCTTATTAGCCATTGTGGATGTTATCAAGTAGCCTAAACAGATCTTAATCCTAGAAGTATACTCGTTGGGCCTAATCCTGTTGATGTAAACAAAATCCCACCCACATTGTGGCAACCCACTGCCCCAGGTGCAAACATACTCAGCTGTCGGTCTTTCTCTCTGTCTGTCTGTCTGTCTCTCCCCCTCTCTCTCACTCTCTGCCGGGCACACTGCCCGATGTGTGCTTGCTAATTAATAGAGTTGATTTCCCACAGATACTTCCACGAAGGAGAATTAGCCCTGTAATGATCATGAATAAGTAACTGAGGGAATGTGAAGTGTTTAGTGCAAGCTGTCAAGCAACATTCTCACCTCAACGAGTGGAACTGTGTCTATGATGGGCAGCAAAGCCTGGGACACTGAAATCTACCTTTAAAATGGTTTTGATAAATGTTTTACAAGCTGGAGTGTTATGAAGTGCTGATGCATACTATGTAGACATTTGAAGATTTTTATTTTATTTAAAAGGATTCAATTTGTCCTGTTTTTCATTTTGTAAGCTTCATTTGTATTCCATCACTTTTTGGTGGGTGTCGAGGAGTGGCGCTATAAGTGAAGGAACAGGAGGCGTAATTAGTCTAGGACGGCTCGAATTTGAGCAGATAACAGGATAATGATTGTTATCTCAATATCATAACACTTGGTCAGATGGGCTAATTTGTTAATCCCATTGTATTCTTTAATAATCTTGATGTGTGTAAACACAGCCCCATCCCCAATAACCACCGCACCTGAGGCACAGCTGGAGCCGCCAGGATATTTTTAGCATTTAACTATTTTTTAGCTATTTCCTTGTTGGCGAATACTTTTAAGGTCAAGTCTGTTGTCACTTTTTAGCAAATTTTGACATTCATTTTGACACAAAGAGGTTTCCTTTTGTTCTTTAAAAAAAAAATGTTTCACTGTAGTTACTGAATAAATTATAATAGTTACTGAATAATATGCTTTAAGATAAATAACTGAATAATAAGCAGAGAGTTCAAGGGGTTAAAAATTATTAAGAAAATTGCTCTCTTTCAAAACTTAAGAAAATCTTTGAATGTATATATTGCCAGCATTAAATTATTGTCACAGTGGGTAGCATTGCCGCCTCAATTCAAGGTACACTATATGGCCAAAAGTATATGGACACCTGACCATCACACCTATATGAGCTTGTTGGACATCCCATTCCAAATCCATGGGCATTAATATGGAATTGGCCTCTCCTTTGCAACTATAATAGCCTCCACTCTCTTGGGAAGGCTTTCCACAAGATTTTGGAGTGTGTCTGTTGGAATTTGTGCCCATTCAGTCACAAGAGCATTTGTGTGGTCAGGCACTGACTCGCAAATGACGTTCCAATTCATCCCAAAGGTGTTCAATGGGGTTAAGGTCAGGGCTCTCTGCAGGCCACTGGAGTTCCTCCACATCAAACTCATCAAACCATGTCTTTATGGAGCTCGCTTTGTGCACAGGGGCACAGTCATGCTGGAACAGGAAGGGGCCTTCCCCAAACTATTGCCACGAAGCTGGAGGCACACAATTCTTTAGAATGTCATTGTATGCTGATTTCCCTTTACTGGAACAAAGGGGCCCAGTCCAAATCATTAGAAGTGGTATCCACATACTTTTGGCTGTGTAGCGTATGTGTAGGAAGCTACTGATATCCGTGCTCCCAGATTCCTCTGATCACATGTAATGAATTTATACATCCTTAATGATGGTGGAATGATCCATTGCACGGGCTGAAGAGCGTGAGGAGTCCAGGATGCATCAATTAGAGTGTTATGAACAACACTCTCTTTATAAAGCTATGGAGATTGTTCTTGCTACCCCAATAGCTATGGATTTCTTGAGTAATTGAGTTTGAACTCAGTTTATTATTTACTGTATTGAGCTATGTTTAAAATGTAATACCACTAACACTTGTGTTACATGTATGTTTATTGAAGAAAGGCAATACAAAAAGGACAAAATACAGCATCACATTCATTACCAAGTACTAACAGACACAAAACTCCACAGTTTGTCAAATACTTAAAAGGAATGAAGGAAAAATGCTTTGAGAATGCTGACCTTGGCACCATTAATTCCTGCAAGGAAATGCTTAACAACAATAAAAGTGTACTTCAGAGACATATAGATATTAAAATCCACCATAATCTTGTCAGAATAAGGCCATGTGTTTTCTTCTGACATGTGCTGTAAACAAGCATGAAAAAAAAAAAAAAAACTGGCAACAGATATAACATGAACCAGCACTAATATCTATTAGTGAGGGAAATTTATGGAAATAATAAATTTCGTTCCTTTCCTCAGTGTGCATGATTCATTCAAAACACTTAATATATGTAGTAATGTGTCAGACAATAACACTGCAACCGTGGTGTGAAGTGAAGGTCATGGACCTGTTGTTGCCAAATTAAAGTCTCCATCCCCCTCTAGCTTTAACTGCTGAAATTTCCTCTGCTCCATCATGCCAGGCTAATAAAGGTGCTGTGAGGACAGCAATGTTTAGATCGTGTAGTGTAAAAAGTATATTTAGTGAGTGTGTCTAAGCTGGATTGTGTGTGGGAGGGAGTGTGTTTTCATGTGTTGTCTCATAAGCAGTCCCGTTGATGTGATTACTCCACTGTAACATTCTGGCTTTGGTAGATTGAAGCCTTGTCCTTGAGAAGATCCAGACACAGGCGACAACTCCAACTTCCTGTATGCACAAACACATGAAATACATGAGTGTTAATGAAAACCATATAAGCCCAGTAATTAATTGGAAGCTACAAGTAATACCTGAAAACGATTCAGCAAATGTACCTTCACCTTAGAATATGTACACAACGATAACACAGCATTAAATTACAAGAACGCTCTTTTATTAAATAGACAAAAAAATAAAACAAAAAAATGTCAAGTCCATCGATGAAGATTATGTGGCAACTAAAATTTGAGCAATACATGAAGTAAATGTTTGTAAGGCAATGTACTTGTCAGTTTGTGTAGTTTGCTGGCTTCACAATGTATTAACCCACTCATGCTCATACTGGAATTAAAAAATTTCCTTTACTGCAGCTGCTGTTAGAGTTCCACTGAGACCAGATCTGAAAACAAATCAGAAATCAATCAAACTACTTTGCCAGTTTCTTATTTTCTTAGATTTTGGCCCAATTGGTTATTTTGTGAATTTTCCGTGTGTCACGCGCGCGGCTGAGCGCAGGACGTAGCGTGGCGGTCGCCATGGCGACCCTCTGTTTATGTTTTGTTCCCTCGTCTGTGTCACGTGAGCCATGTTAAATGTTCCCCGCTGTTCCTTGTCCGTCCTTAATTTCTAAGTGTTTAAATACCCGCCTGTGTCCGTCCTGT
>JAOUQW010000016.1:6519020-6531328 GCA_028565825.1 Olivaichthys viedmensis
CACACACACATGCACACACACATACACTCACACACACACACAGAGCCACACACACACACACACGCATGCACACACACACACACACACACACACACACACACACACACACACACACTTTTCCTGCCCTTTAAAATCTGATATGCACTCCTCATGTCCAGTCCTGTTCTGCCACTGTATCTAAACCTAAGAGCTATGAGCTGAAGAACATGATCAACTATACAGTGTTTCTTGGTGTATATGCAATTAAAAGCCACATTTATAACTATAACAAAGGTTATAAATAAGTTAAGAAATGACATTAGCGAAACTAGGTGTAATCCATGTCTTAAACTCATGCTTTTGTCTGTTCATAGGCACACAACCCTGAATATCTAGTTCCGGCCATGAATATAAATGGCATAATGATACTCTGGACGCCATATAACTTTCACATCCCATGAATTTTTACCTCGGGTGAGACTGTAGGACAACTCCCCTGTCTGTGTAGCCGCCAGGGCTGGGAAAGTTCTCTGCAAAGGACAAGAGAATACACTCATTTTACACTACTGCCTTTAAGACAAAGCACACAAGTCTGTTCAATTCCATATATTATTCTAAGCCTTCTGCTTCTGTGTGCTCCTTGTCAGTTTTTTTCCCAGTAATGTTCAGTAATTCATGGCAGTAATTTCTGTCCTCTACATTGGGGTTACCTGTGTGACGTGGTTGTGCTGTAGCACTGTGTTGGTGGCAGGCAGCAGCTTCAGTCTGGATACAGCCTGCACACGTTGCTCCAGAGCCCACTGTGTGTTGCTCCCATCAGGTTCCTGGGGCTGGCTGCTCCTGTTCCTGCGGCCTGGAGGAGGCGTACACAGACGGAAGGAGGCCGGGAGGAGTGGCGGGCAGTGCTGTTCCATGGAGACCCGTGAGGAGTGCTGTTCAGCATGGAAAAAGTGTTGTTATTAATTTCAGCTTCCCCTGAAATTTCTCTGGATTGTATGTAGCAAATGCATATGCAAGATATAACGGCCAACAAAGTGTCCTGATATCAGAAAATCTTTTCTTTGTTGCGATGGTCACCTCCACACACAAGTATAATGTGTGAATGGGGCTAACTCTCCTGCT
Source organism: Olivaichthys viedmensis (assembly GCA_028565825.1). Taxonomy (NCBI): domain Eukaryota; kingdom Metazoa; phylum Chordata; class Actinopteri; order Siluriformes; family Diplomystidae; genus Olivaichthys; species Olivaichthys viedmensis. The sequence continues at coordinate 6,520,122 of JAOUQW010000016.1, forward strand.
TCCAACTTTTGTGCTCTCCAAACAAATTCAAGCTGATGTTAAAATTGTGTTGCATATAGGTCTACCCTAAACCACTATGTATGCTTGTTGTCATGATTACTTTACAACACAGTTACATAATATCAGGAGAAGTCATTTAAATCTATGATTACTCCAGAGGTGTCCTGATAAAAAAAAGAATTGATGCACACCTACCAGCCAATCAGAAACAAGTGTTTTCCACAGCCAGTCTCTCAAATGCCTGGTGAAAAAGCTTTCTACTAATGGTTGGTACTTAAGAGTCTGCTCTGTCTCATTCCCTCATCAGACTCCTCCATTATGCATCTGCATCAATCAATTAGTAATCAGGGCTGCAAGGACTTTCCAGGGCTTAGGCTTGTCAAATCAGCAGCCCTGTTCTCTGCGTGCTCACAGTGAGCCCTGGTGTAAAGCGAGAAAGCAGATCCAATATTCTGCCCCACTTACCGACGACGCCTTTGCCGAGTCCTCCTCCAGGGGATACATGCCGGGGGTGGTGGGGTCGTCATACAGGGGCGAGAGAGGCTTGCGGGGGGCCAGCAACTCTGAGTGGCGTTGGGGAACGGAGAGCTGGTACTTTAAGGAGCTCGGTGGGGTGCTCCAGCTATTGGACTGATCAAAGAAACCGAAATATGAGCACATGCGGAATCTCTTCCCCTCATAAAACTGTTAAACCAGTACTTCAAACTTTATGTACAATAACAAAGGACAACTTATGCATGCACTTTTCTATCATAACAGATTGTAAGATATGCTGTATATGACATGCATTTGTGCAAACTGAATGTCAGGCACAGATTTGAGTTACCTTTATAAGTGGGGCCTTTTCAATGTACTGTACAGGATTGTTGTGGTGAACTGCGCTGTAGGGAGTGTTGTAAATGGGGGACATGGGCTTCTCAGTGGGCCGGTAAGAAGTGCGCTGAGGAGAGGAGTAGCGCAGGGACATGGGTGCAGGCCTGGTTTGAGATGACATGCTGTTGCTCCTGCTGCCCAGTCGCACTGAATACTGCGTATCAGTGGAAGTAGGCCTGCTGGAGATGTACTGTAAACACACAAGAAGGAAAAGACAAGCTGGTTAGTAAGGCTAAACATGGACAAGAAAACTGACCTAGAACTGTTGGATCTACAACTTTAAGGGAAGCAAAGTGTGCAAATTCTTCAGCTTTAGAGGAAGATAACTGTTATCAGCAATGAATATCCTATGATAGTTTCACCCTCAGCAGAGCTCCCTTTGGGCATACTGCTCTGTCAGTTGTAAATTAATTGGGCTCCTTGCTTCTGATTTGACTGCTGGGAGGGAGATAGAATATCCTGGCACCGACACCATGTGATACCATGGTATAACTTCAAAGCTGTTCACCATTCAGGTTATCTGCTAAGCTATGCTGTGCTGTGTGGGTGAATCCTGCCGTGGAATGTTTCTAATAACAGAAAACATCTGAGAGTGCTTAGGGGATGTCTTTCAAGTTAATTATTTTCACTACAAGACAGCATTAGATTCACCACAGGGTGAAGTGCTCAGCAAAACAACTGCAGATCAATCTGTTCAGCTACAAACGGAGAAGGTAAGATAAGTAGCATGGGTTGGACACTAAGTTAATAATTGATATCTCTAACACCACAGAACTGTTCCAATGCATGACTATGTACTGCTCCTTCAAAATAAACACTCACAAGTAAGTCAGATCACTTACAGTAAGTGTGGTCCACTGCCTAACACTCCTTTTCAAAAGTTCCGAAAATTTCTGATCCCCATGAAATGAGGTGGGTGCTATAGTTTATGTAAATCCTTACATTTGGAAACCAGTGAGTATCTGAATCAGCAAAACCTCAGACAAATGTTCTGAAGAACTCAACTGACATATAAAGTGGAGTCTTGACAACAGTTCACTTAACGGTACTGTCTGACTTATAATAATACTGGACAGCTGTACAAACACCGTAATAGCAACATGCAGTTTAAAGAGTTGTGATGCTGGCTTACACAGAGAGGCTCGGTGTAACCAGGGGAAAGAGCCGTGTCATCACCGCAGGGCAACTGGAGCTCACAGGATCTGCGTCCACTCTGCATCTTCTGCAGTGGATCAGCACCACCTCGGCTACTGCCGCTCCATCTCACATTTATCTCTGGAGCCTGGAGGGACAGAAGACAGGGTGAATGCCTGTTCCCCAACAGAAACTTGCCAAAACCACCAAGTGTGTTATGGCACTGAGGCATACACGTCAAGAGGTTGATGAAGTGCGCTTACCTCTCTCTGAGTCGGAGTGTAGATGATGTCGTAGACGGGTGGAGGAGGGCTGAGGACGGGGATGTCTGCTGCTTTGAAGTGCTGGATCCAGTCACAGAACTCGCTCGTGTTTGGACACGACACGACGATGGGGTTAATCAGTTTCCCTGCTCAAGACAACAAAATTATTTAGCAAGAGTCCAGCTGTATTGAGCAATAAAACAAAGGAAATGGCATGATAATTAACCTACCTTCAATCATAAATGTGTTTGGCTTGATGTCTTGGCATGGGGTGGTAACTGTGAGCATGTTGAGAGGAAGTTTTCCCTGTAAGCACAAATGAGAGTGTGATTTTAGCTCAGTTGCACACCTTTTGAGGAAACTATGAAGTATAACTATGAAGTGTTTGTTTTACCTTATAGAACAGGCCATCACTCTCCTCTGATAGTATAATAAGATTGCTAGGATACATCACCAACAGTCTGTCATACTGCTCCTGTGAGGAGAATGGAGAGGTTGCATCACTAGCTGTACATCATGTACACAGGCTTATGTAGTGGTCAGCATTGTGCACAGATTATATAGAGATCTGTGAAACTGTTCATCTGAAAATATCAGGAAGTGCTTGAGAGGTATAGCTCTTTTTGCTTTTGAAACACAAATATGAGAATATGCACTTTACACTCCAGTGCATACACATACAGTAATTTCCCCCTCGTGGGAACCATGGGCACAAGTGCTTCCTCTGCCAGGAGACGGTGATAGCAGAGTTCTTGCTCTGACAGTGGTTGTCTTTGCTCTGAATAGGGTGTGTCAGACAAACAGCTGTGGGGTGAGTCAAGTCCATGCATGAGCACAGCAACTGGTTTACACACCCAGCTCACACAAAGAGGCACACGTGTATGTGCTATCCTTAAAAAAGAGAACCTGTCTGAGTTCTCACCCTTTCTATGGGAAAATGTATTTAACCCTTGTGTAGTCTTAACATTCTGTATACTCCCCTTGTCCTAAGGGTCAAAAATGACCCAAAGACAATCTTTGTACCCTGATGGTGTACAGCTTTCATGGAAATATAAACAAAGGCAATGTTTCACTTTTTCTAATGCTAGGGTCACTCTAGGAAAAGTCACCAAATTTCAAGTTGAAAAAATATCATTTAGGGAGTTTTCTCTGCTGTTAAACATAGTGACGGATAATTTTTGACCCTTAAGACAACACAAGGGTTAAATTAACTGCATTTGATTACTCTGCAGGTCTACAATGCATGCAAATCTGCTCACACTCAAATTCAAAAGCTGCTAACAAATGAGGGGCCAGAGGTTTTAGACCCTCAGGGTAATTTGATCTTGTTCAGGGGTGAGTAAGATCATGTCAGGTGCTGCCCCCAGTGAACCAGCAGGCAGCACCCAGCACTGACAGAGAGTTGATGTAATCTTCAGTTGCACAACGGCAAAGTACATTTACAAAGGGGGCCTCTTAGTAGCACCTTTGTTGTCTAGTATACATTCCCTCCCTGTGGTCTGATATCAAATCAGTACACCTTTTCACAAAGCACTTTCAGCCATGAAAACCTAAACAACTGAGGACTCAAACACACCATTTAAACAGACTTAAACAGGCGGCCTGCTGTCCTATAAGCATCCAAAGACACAAATATGACACCATTGAGAAACATATTCTCTTGAAGAATGGTTTAATAAATGTTAACATACAAGTGTGGCCATACCTGACAAGGTAAGTGCTGTAGCCTGACTTTAGTGACGTAGGTGATTGGGCCCATACTTTCCCGCTGGGAGCCCTCCCATTCATAGATGGGCTCTTTGCTGATGGAGTTCCTCAGCTCTTCTTTCCCCACTGTGGACTGCTCTATATTCTGGACCTTATGAAAGTGCACAAAATGAAATATAAAAATGGGAAATATGTGCAATAGCCTCAACGTGTCATACTGTGATTGTACTGCACCAGTTTTTGTGTCTCAGATTGGAGGAAAATCCCTTATAGTTCTACTGTTGTTGAAGACTTTTAATTGAGAATCTGTTTTGTTTGGTGACCTCACTTATTGCAACAGTGTTACATGTCAGCACTGGCAGAAAAGTAATTCCTTTTATATTATACTGTGGTTAACCTCAATCCCAAGCACAGTCCCAGCCACACCCCTGCACAATCCTTACGAGAAGACAATAACACTGACCTAAATTACTTATACCTAGCTTTACTGCACACCTCCTGCTGTTAAGATCCTTATTGTTTCCCATGCACAGGCTTAGCACTCATAGGCTGATAGTTCCATACCTTAACTCTGCTATAATTCTCTGGTGTAATCGCAGTGCCCCCATTGGCTTCTATGTGTTCCTTTAGGAGACCGAACCAGTTGTCCATGTCCTCCTGGCTCGAGCAGTAGACGATGATGGGGTTTAAGCTGACACCTACAAAGATCAAAAACATAGGGTCAAGGGTTTGTTCAAAAGGCCATGAAAGGGACAAGCCCTCAACATGCCCTCGACTGTGTCAGTTACAGGTTTTGAAATATATCGATGCAGGTCTATATTTTCCAGTTTATAAATTCCCCAAAAAACACCCAGAGTGTTGGTCTGGGTTTCAACATATATTTATAACAGGTCTTTGCATGAGCACTAACCCTGATAATGTATGTGTAAGTAAAGCAGGCACACCTAGAGAACTCTTGCTTTAAAAGAATGTGCCAGACCTGGAATCTGGCTCCGTTATCAGCCCCACATACCAGTTCATATCAGTACAGATATCAGTCTCCCAGACCAGCTCTGCTTTGTCATTTCCAGTTATGGCTTAGCCTTAGCTATGGCATGCTTTGCGGATTGGGTTTTGTTTTCACCTTGGGATGAAAACTGCGCTCGGTTAAATATTCCCACACTGAAAGAGGACAGTGAAAGTCAATACCGTGTGAGGCTGGTTGTAAATACTCCCTTGGCTGACCATTTTGACCCAGAACACACAGGATATGAAGGGGTCAAAGCTCTTTAGTTTGGGATCTTTTGGGATCTGTAGTATATCAGGGACCTCTTTAATAAGAAATGTCAAGTCGTGAGTGATTTTTACGGGATTTTAATATATAAACCATATTTTGTTACTTTATGCTGTCATACCAGGAGGCTTACTCATCTGGTCAAAGGAAAATATTTTTTCTTCTAAGGGTTATTTGAACATCCAGTCATTTATTTGAGTCATATCCTGGTCATGTTCACTCACACTTTGAGATCCTGGCATGACCTTTGAGAATTGTTGTGTTTATAGACTAGCCATGCTAGTAAAAGAACCTCTTTTAAAAAATCATTTAACTACAGTGGTGAACCACTTCCAAGTTAAAACATCTGACAAACATACAGCAAGCAAACGTTATTATGGAAATGAAACCTGCATGCAGGAATGTGGAATAGTTTAGCTGTGATATGAAAAACATAGGAGAGGAGCAGAGGAAGGGCTTTCTTAGCTCAACAGCTGAGTGAGTTTAGGTGCACCTGTCGTATAACAAGGGGGGCCTTGAAGGACAATTTCACCCTGCCCTGACTACTAGCAAATGAACGGCCCTCTTGTTAGTCTTAGTGTTGGAAAGAGCGTAAGAGGGTCATAGCCCTTATGAATCACTGGAATGTTGGAACATGGGAAGTGCCTGTGGTTGTAAATAGTGTAAGACTGAGGCTTTATGATCCAAACTTTGTGTTAGGAGATAAACACTTTAATTTCATTGCCTACATTTATTTCAATGAGTAAAATGTGTTTTAACTGCCAAGCTCCAGCACCCACCAGTACCACCATTTAAAATACTCCTGGAACTCTACTCTAACACATCTATTTTAGTGAAGTCCACTCACCATTTATCTGGAAGGCAAAGTCCTGTGGAGCTCCAAAGTTGGTTCTGTTCTGTACCTTGCAAATCGCGATCTCTTTCAGAGGAAGAGTCCCCTACAATGAAGCACGGGAAAAACATCACTTAGTTATAATGGTGAATCTTGTTTAATTTTTGCATTTCATTTAGGCCTCTGTGTTAAGTGTCATTTCTGGATTTTTTTTAAGTATACAACCCCCCCCCTCCACCGCCACCCCGGCAGACATGATAAAAGGAAGTGATTAATGTCAATCACAGACTTTATAGGTTTAGTCACAGTTTACTCACAGCCATATTATCGCAATGGAAAGATAACCGTTTACATCAGCATTATGTAATACAGCCTCAATGTATATCTTCTTTTTAAAGGTGTAACCACATAATATGACAAATTAAAGAAATATTTTTAACACTTTAAAAAACGGTATAGGATATAAAATGTGCTTATGACAGAAATTCTGTATAAAAGAAATTGTTCTGACCTGATAGGTGAGTCCGGTGGTGTTGTTGGAAACAAAATGAAGGTGTGTTTGGAACAGGTCCAGGTAGCAGTCGTGTACATCCTGCAAGAAAAGACAAGTAATCCTTTGGTTATTTACACAATCAGAAAGATCACTCTGTAGCAATGTTGTTCAAACCTGGAATTTATTCCCATATTAGTAACCAAATAGGGCCTATTGTATTTCTCTGGATTAAAATATTATTCTAAAAGATTTCAAGCACCTTTAACTTCCAGAGAGAAAAAACTTCAGAGGCTCATCAAAAGCCCAGAAACCACAGGAAACTCAGGCTGAAGGAAACAATATACATTATAATGGCTGTTACACAAGACTCTGCTTTACTACACACTCTCAACACAGCTTTTGACACACTTGTAAAGCGTGGTTTTCCTTTTGTCAATCCATGTTATTAATTGTTGGATGATGTAATGTAAATTATGTGTCAATGTGAATAATTCTGCCTGCAGGGAGTGGTGCTGTTCTGCTTGTTATAGTAACACAAGCAGAGTTTCATTTCAAAAGGCCCTGACAGTGATTTACTGTAGCCAACTCATTTCCTTTCACCTGATAGCACAGGTCTAGAGTCCTATCAGCTTCCTTTAAAACAGTTTTCTTTCTATCTTCTAATTGACTGTGTACTAATTTGAAAATTTTTCATCTTGGGTTGTTCTGTTCCTTGTGCTTTTCCATTCTGTCTTTTTTTTTTTTTTTTTTTCAGCGCATGGTTGCATGACAACAGGCAGAGGTTGCTACACTTCAGTGCTCTATCAGCAGCCTGATCATAGGCTATGTGCCTGGAGGCAGCTCTGCAACACTGACATGTTTAAAAAAGTACACGTTCGGACATGCACAATGCCCTGTAATGATCTACAGTGATTAATCTTCACTAATACGTAACGCGACAAGCAACACAATTCACACAGCTGCAGAGAGACATCCTGTACTCAACGCTTGTCTGTTGGATTGGGCTCATGATGGATGAGTAAATGGATGAACAATAATGTCCCAACTGCTAGAGTACCCTAATGAGCTTTTAACAGTGATGACTGTCATGGTTCTGAGCTTGTATTCCTGCTGTGGGATTTACATGTGCAACAGCTTGTGTGTGTTGTGAGGTGTGTCTTACTTGGCAGTGGAGGAAGCGGAAGCGCACTTTGGAGCTGTGGATCAACCTGCCGTAGTTCTTCACATTGATGCTGCTCTTCTTCCAGCCGATGACTGGGTCGTAGGGAAACGGTGGGTCCCATTTGATGTTTTCTATCACATCAAGATCTTTAGATGACATTTCCTGTGATCACAAACAATGTCAGAATAAAATTCCTCACTTCAGCATGCATTAATATACAGTACTTTAAAAAAAGAAAAAGGAACAAAAGTGAAAGCTTTTCAGTTTCTGTGCAAGAAATTGCTCACCTTCCTTGGGGTGACAGTGCAAAGAATGTTGATGATGCTGTTGGACTTCTCCTGACCCTCCTGTGGATGTTTTCTTCGGAACAGTCGGCTGCTGCTCGAAAGACATAGGACAATGTTTAGTCATGCATTTATTTGTTTACCATTCACCCTTTTGGAATTAAAGAGATAAATAAGGATTGTCCCATTGACAGTAATACAGTAACTCATAGCTGCATCATTTGACTCAGTCAAGTCTGTCCGCTGGTCAGTTCCACACAAAAAGATTTTACATTTCCATTGTAGCAGCCTTTCTGCACCTGCCATAGCATGTACTGGTCATTGTACATCCCACTCCACACACCATTTACTCAGACAGAACAATAGGGCTTATGTTTCCAGACACAAGGCATAGATAGCGAAAACAAGGTTCAAATGTCATCCTTTGTCACCCATGGACACCATTTGTAATCATTAGTGTCAAATCCCTATAATGTCGTCTTTCCTGCACATTCGTGAGAGAGGAAGTCAGTCTCTAGATTTCTTTCTGTGTATCTGCTCATCTCCGTTTTTGAATGCAATTAGCATAACAACAGTAGGATCATTCATGCTCAGAGGGATTGGAAGTATCACTGGAATTCTTGACAAAGGTTTACGTGATGAACAAGATTGGCATCCAGAGAATTTCAACTAGGGCAGGTATTTGCAAAAAAAGACTAACAATGCTGGCAAAACATTCTAAGTAATCCACGGTATTACATTGGCTTTTATTGCTCAGGTCTTGGCTAAAGAGAGGTAACTGAGTGAATCCACTGAGTAACAGACAGGAAATTAGAACACTGACATCTTTGTTCTTGATCAACTGGTAGTTCACCTGCTACCGTGTGTGAGTGCGAGAGAAAAGCAGAGCAGCAAAAAGAGCTGTTTTGATTTAAAAGTGCATAATCGGGTAGTAGATCAGTTTCAGACTCCGAAAACCTTGATAAGCCCTAACCGTCTCCAGTTTTAGTGCGACATGACCGGACCTGTTACAATTGGCACTGACCTGCGTGTAATAAAAACACAATAGCTCTTTATGGCTTCTTGATCTCTATACCCACACTGACTTTACCTCCAGAGTGCCCTCAAAAATAACTCTGCAGAAATGTCTTTGATAATAAAAAAAAGAAGATTAATTTATGTTAGTAAGCAAATCGCACAATCTGACAAATGCCATCCAAACAGGACAGTCTCTTGAATAGTGCACACTTGCACAGTATAGGCTACTGTATAAATTAACATGGTCTCACAGTTACAAATTTAGAACAATTTATAGAACTCAATTTGTATGAAAAGATACAGACGTTAACACCTTAAACTCCCGAGAGCCGTCAGTGGGTCCAGACTTACATTCCGCACACACATACTTATCCTGTTAGTTGTACTGTAGATACTGAGTAATTCATAGTAGTTACTGAATAATATGATTTACGGTGAATAACTAAATAATAAGCCGAGCGTTTAAGGGGTTAAGATTTAGGGCAGGTGTAAAGTTTGTTTCTTTTTTTACTACTTCATTAGTATGAAATCGAACGAAATCCAACCACATTACCTTCGTTCAGTCAAATTTGTACGAATTTTTCAGGTTGATATAAACCAGTACCATGTACCAAAAAGCGCTCTAGGCAACACAAGCAGTGTTCCCTGCTCTGATGGGTCAGCTGGAAACAGGCAAGTATCTTTATCACAGCCTTAAACTGTATCAGCACCTGTGAGAGTCAGCCTGCCTGTGAACTGTGATCCTGTCACTGAGCTGATGAGAATTACAGACATCGACATTATGCAGAAGGGCGCTAATCACTGAGGGAATGTTGACTCTAAGAGCATGCTGCCACTTTATATGGCAAATCTTAATCATCTGTCATCACATAAAATACTACACTAAACAACCTCAAGCATCAAGTCTCTAAACAGAGTCTCTTAACAGTCATTAAGTCTTTTTAAAATGTTAACCCCTTAAAGTCCAGGCTTATTATTTAGTTATTCATCTTAATCATGTATATGTATAATCACGTATCATGGCTGGCCCTGCGCTTTGACCCCAGCTTACCAACATGCTAGGATATGCGAAGAAAGAATTTCACTGTACTGTACTTATATATGTGACAATGAAAGGCATTCTAGTCTATTCTATCCTATTAAAGCATATTATTCGTTAACTACAGAGAAACTAATAGAAAAAGGTATGTAGTTACAAGAGTGAGGAATGTAAGTCTAAGGGGTTACCCAGATAAATCAGTTTATAATACAAAAATCTGACAGATTAACTTATATAGAGTAACTCTGTATAACTGTCCCAGTAGCAGATGATAGAGCTGGACACCTCTGTAACAGAGCAGCAGTACAGTGTTTATTACCTGTTCCGGCGTATGAAACTCTTGCTGGAGAACCTGAAGTTATGCTGAGGGACGCATGACATGCTACTCCCCATGTTGATCTTGGTGTGTGTAAGTCTTTCCAATGAGTGAGACTCTTTCCGCTGGGCTGGCTATGTAAAATTCCCTTAGCTGTAATCCAAGCTGTGTGGAGCGAGTGTGTTCACCAGAGAGGTGAGACTTATACTGAGAGGGCAGAGGGAGAGGAGTGTATAGAGAGTGTATCAGTGGGAGGGGACAGACTGAGGTGTGCGTAAGTGTGTGGGTGGTTGGGAGGAGGAGGAGACTGGGGGGTATTGTAGAGGAGTTCACACTTGCATGGGATTCCTTTACTAAATCAAGTCTCATAACAAAGACAGAAGTGTCCCTTTTCACACCTATCAGGGGCCAAATGGCGCTCATTTCAATGTTTTGAAGACTATCATGAAAGAATGTAAATGTCTGAATTGGACCTGATGGTGCCAATCAAGACACAGGCATGTCTGAACATGACTGTAGAGTACAATAACTAACGCCAGGAGAAGGTGCTATTTTTACACAAGTGGACACTTAAATTACACAAGTTTAAAAAAATAAAGATTTTATAAGCTGTTGTGATTTTTATGTGTTTGTTTTAACCCCTTAATAACATTCCTCACTCTCGCAACTACATACCTTTCCTACTAGTGTCACCGTAGTTACTGAATAATTCATAGTAGTTACTGAATAATAAGCTTTAATCAGAATCAGAATCAGAATCAGAATTAGGTTTATTGCCAAGTAGGTTTTCACATACAAGGAATTTGCTTTGGTA
>JAOUQW010000016.1:6559496-6571382 GCA_028565825.1 Olivaichthys viedmensis
GTGTGTGTGTGTGTGTGTGTGTGTGTGTGTGTGTGTGTGTGTGTGTGTGTGTGTGTGTGTGTGAGAGAGAGAGAGAGGCTGGCAGGGGCCCCTGTGGTGACAGGTGCTGTGAGAATAGAAGCGTGGAGGCGACAGCAGCCGCAACCAGCGGAAAAAAAGGGCAGAGAAAGGGGGAGTGGTCATTGCGGGGGGGTGGTGTGAGATAGAGAGCACATGGGGTCTGTGGTTCATGCACAGAGCGCGCTCTGCATATCACATCCTCTGTGCCGACCCTCTTTCTGCTTCCTGTGTTTATTTGTGATGCACTGACTGCACGTCCTGTTTTTGCGCTCTCGGTAAAAAGAGAGGCAGTGCTTAAGTGCGTAGCTACTTGCTTTAAATAGAGATGCAGAACGAGCCCTGTCTCCCCTACTTCTATCTTTCTCTCTTTTGGACACTGCGCCCCCCCCACGGCCCTCTCACACAATGTCCTCACTCTCTGTGTCTCCCTCTGCTTCTCAGTGCTTTCTTTCTCTCTCCTCCATCGTATTTGTCGTGTGTGTGTGCTAGGATTCGGTACTTCCTGTTGCATTGGCCCCTGAGCGTATCAGGTTGGGACCATGCGCCACCACTTCCCCTTGTGTCCCGCAGGCCGACACCACATCCGATGTTTTTACAGGCCGGCCATCCCTGAGCTGTTTCTCACACCATCATCACACACACACACACACACACACACACACTTCTCCAGCAGTAAATGACCTCCCAAAGCCCTCTCAACTGTCTTAGTGTTTTCACACTCAAAACCCAGAACGTTATCTTTACTCGTAATATTCGGTCTTTAAACGGTATTTAACCGGGATGCACGCATTTGCCATTAAAGTCTCGATGCATAGGATGGGACTCATAACAAATCAAAGAATTTGGTCAAATATACCTTTTGAGTCTGCTGGTGATTTGCTAATGAACGACGCATCCCAGACTCGGCCATTTATTTGATGGAGAATTTTATCCTCAGCACTATCTTTTCTGAATCGCTTCAATTTTCATACATTTCTCCTGTTCTTCTTACTCGTTAACTTTTAGGCTTTCCTTCTATTGTTGCTTTGCTATGCTAATGATTTAAATCAGCTCCCGTGAATGGTGTCCGCGCATTGAAGGGTGGTCATGAAGACGTCATCCTCTTTGCCAGTAATGTACTAAAATTGTGCTTGGTGTTCGTCCTGCCACATCAAATCTTCCTGGGATTACTCTTGAATTCATGCATAGAAGCGCACTTGCACTTGTAATAGGTTCTGGCCTTAGAAACACTGCAAATGTGATGGGGAGAATCTGTTGCAGCCTGTATGCCAAATTTAAGAGCCCTTTCAAGAGCCCCATCCACACATATACTTTGCGCAGGTTTTCGTGAACGCAGGCCAGAGTCAAAATCCCTGATAGCTTAATGTAACCGGGCCTTCATGGCTAGTTTCAGTCCACGTTTCTACCGGAGAAAAACTTGATTGTAAAGTTGTGCATGCATAGCTGGTTTAAAAAAGCTACATTACATTCACCCAACAACGCAAAAACAATAAGGAACAGCAAAGCTTCAGTCTTAACCTCCTTCATGTTCGCTATGTTCTGCTTTTGTCACATGATAATGCCGGATCCATCGCGTTGTTTGCGTCAAGTCATGTTGTTTTGCAAAATGGTCATATCCCTACAGTGCGACTGGAAACGCAAAACAGGAGCTTATCCAGGAACTGTCATTTGACCATCCTATATTCCCGATAGACTAAAACACAACACCGTTCTCATTTGCCTGAGCGCATTAGCCTTGAATTTCCTGCTTGTGGAAATCAGTATCATATTCCTCTGCTCCCTACAGTGAAGTGACCCGCTGCTGGCTGCTTAAAGAGTTAACAGAATTTACATCTAGGATTGATTCCAGTCATAATATGCCGACGTTCAGAGAATTGGCTTATATTTCCCTCACTACGTTTCTGAAAGGCAGTTAAGGCTTCGAGTGACACTTGAACAGGTTTTCCCAGTCTGTAGCATAATTACCATAACTCCAAGACTACAGTGTTAGTCCTGCAGTTATTCTGTTCAAATCATGTTGAGGCTTGTGTTGTAGCAAAATTGGGTAATACAGGGTCAAAACGTTTAGGCTAATGATTCTTTTAGTACACTGTCAACGTGTGCGTGCGTGTGTGTGATTATCACTTTTTAAATACTATATACATTTTTTTCAACATTTGCGTATTCAGAGGCAAGAACTCCAGTTGTTTAAGATTCCATGTTCTACTTTTACTCGCCTAACATAAGTCTATAGAAACCAATTATTTTTTCTTTTTTTCTTCTTGAATGACCGTGTCACTTGATGTGAAAAGTACACTACAAATAACGCGTATCTATTCACAGCCTTTTTTGTACATGTTAAATAATTATTTGTCAATTTACTAATTGAGTATGGAAAAAGCAAAAGAAGTGTCCTATTTACATGTAAATTACATTTCCAACGGGCACGGCCAATTGGAGTTTACAACGTCATTGTTTTACCCTGTGTAGTGAGCATGTGTAGTGAATAGGAAGTCATTTTGCCTAATTGTGTTGGACCAGCTTAAATTAAAAAATATATATATATATATTTTTTAAATCATGCATGAAAACGAGTTGAAGATGGTGGATTTTTACATGGGTCTTGAGTCGCCTAAGAAACGTAAAAGCAGATTAAATATGGGCAACAAAAAACACTAAATAGATCAAAACAAATCTGAAAAAGAGTTTATAATAATAGTTTTGCCTCTTGGTGATTTTTCTTTGCTTAAGCGGCACAATTTTCACCTTCAGTGGTTTTTGTGATACAAACAGAGCGAACATTAGTGCTACACTGTCTGTAGCAGTATAAAAGTTTCGGCTCATTAATATTTCAATGCATTCAGATCCTAAATGTTTTTTGATTAATTACAAATGAAATCCAATTTTACATGCAATGTGTTTTTGGTGAATACTGCTTCCAAGCTGAAATTTCCACACACACAAAAAAAGTATATTAATATTCGACATTCTTGCAATTATATTTTGTCATGTTATCTGGGTGTGGACTTTCGGCCTTATTGGTTCTTGTGTGTTTCCAGATGTTTGGAAGGCTAAGACCTTTATTTATGAATGTATTGTATTTTGTTCGAAGATCATTCAGCAGGAAGACTTCAACAAAAAGCCGGGCCGCATGAGCGTCAAACCCATTAACTTCGCCGTGATCCTCAAACTCAGCAAGACCAACCTGCAGGAGAAAGCCTTCAAGGTGAGCAGTCTCACGTTCTCTCTACATTTGAGGTGCCGGTTAAGCATGACTAAAAAGTTCCCACTTCTCAGTTCCAGTCTCTGTTTCTAGATACTACCACAAGCATCTTATATATTTAAGAACCTCTGGACTCTGGTAGGTTTCCTCACGTTTTTGTAATGCTGGGATTGGTTTAGTTTGACCTGTTCAGAAGGTTTATTCATTCTTATTTGCAAGAATGCAATAGCCAGTAACAGTGGGCTGGTCTCTTGAATCACATTTAGAAGTAAAGAGCTAAGAAATCTGCATGTCTTGCTTATGCTGCGCTCCTCCTGTACCTGTGTGAGGCTCACCCTGGCTATCCCAAACTGGATTGGGGTTAGAAGATGAAAGTCTGAACATGCCGTCACAGCAGATAAAGCAGTACACACTGGGATTTTGCCAAGAGGATTGCCACTCGACCTGTGGTGATTATCCCATTATTAGCCCAGCTGCACGTCAGGGTCCGGCCCCTGAGCCTGCACTCGGGGCGCATCACTAAAAATACTCCGCTCCCCCCGACCCAACTGTCAGCATAGGGACTTTCCATAGTGGAAGAATGTGTGCAGAGACAGTGGAGGGCTGGCCGAGGGGCTTTACGCCCAACCCCAGGCCCAAACGTTTTTAGGATTACCAGGGTCTGTGTGTTTAAATCTCACACACACAAGTGGGAGGGCTCCAGTGGCTCCCAGCAGCAGGTGCCAGGAGAGTCAAATTTTGGTTCCTGGAAGTCACACCCCTTAGAAACTGCGGTCAGGCTAGGGCTGGGCAATATGACCACAATATCATATCACAATATTTTTTACTTTATTGACGGTATTACGGTATTTGATGGTATTTAATTTTTTAAAGCAACTTACATGAGGAAGAACAGCAACTATTGTTGTCAGTTTTTATCTCCATTCAGATTGTTGACTCTTTGCACATGTTAAAAATAAATACGAGTAAAACATTCTATAGAAGAACACGGATCAATCAAAATGCAGTATTATTTATCATTTTCAGGATTTGATAAATGGGGGGCTGGACACGTCCAAGTTAGTCTTAATATAAGTGTTAAGTCCAAATTAAATTAAAGTATCTTATTACTTTTTTAAATAAATACACATTTCTAAGAAATTGTTCGTTTTAAGTGCTACGTAGCAAATTCCTTCATACTTTTTTGCAATGCGCCTTTAGTGCCAAACAAGTTCTCTTGATGGAGTTGGCCTCAAATCTGGTTGTAGCACTTGACATAAAGCGTTTGGCAGGTAGCAGTCGACTTCTGTGAATATCAAATAATTACCTGCTCGCTAACTGGGCATGTGCCATTATTTGGTTATACAATATACCGTGATATTTAACACAGGCAATAATGTTATTGCGGGCACTTTAAAATATCAGCACGACCTCTGTGTTTCATTTGAGAGAAGGGTGCCTAGGTAGGCAGCATTTTTGAGCAGCGTTTGTGCCCACAAAATAAAGTCTTTACCATTTTTGGAAGGCAGCATGAGAACCGCTGCCTTCTAAGGTCCCTTGTTTTGGGCAAGTATGAAAGTAGCATTGTCCTTTCTTTTTGGTGAAGGCAATCTACAAGTTTGAAAAACATGGTGGAACGAACTACCACTGAAAGAACAAAACAATATACAGTAATTTTTTTTTTAGATGTAATTTTCGTGTTGATGTAAATCGTATGAATGAATTTCATACAATGCAATTGTATGAAAGTGATATGAAAATTTAACATCATCACATGCCTTATTGCTAACATTACACCATTATGCCCAGCTGTCAATTTGATTTAAACAGGCCTGAAAATAAGTATAATATGAAGTTCTCTATTAATACTTCTAAGGTATGTCCAGGAAGGGCTGGGCGGTATACCTTATTTACCAGTACACCGGTATTGATTCCGGTAAAGGTATACGGTTTTGCAATACCTTTATCAACGGTATTTTTCCGTTATATATTAAAAGTTGCTGTCACGCAGCAGTACGGGTGTCGGATGCAAGAGCGGACTTAAAACGATTGAACCGAGGCGTCAAACAAAAGGGCGAGGCGGAAACTCGAAGTGAGAGACAGACAGGTTGGGCGATCAGCAAACAGAATATCACGGGGCAAAGCCGGATTCAGTAACGAGACTCTAACAAAGTCAAACCGGCTCGTCAATAACATCAAAACAAGGCTCAGAATCGTCACTACATGCAGGCACGAAACTTCACAATGCGTGCGTGATACTGAGAACAGGTGTGTGTGTGAGATCAGAAGTCTGGTGATTGCGAACGAGGGTATGCGTCTTGTGAAGGATCATGAGAATTGGCATCCGTGTTCTGTATTGAAGCATGTGAGATGCTGAGGATTCTGGGAAACGGAGTTCATGTGCTCTGGACCATGTGACAGTTGCTCATTGTAAAAATATGAAGGAATTTGCTACGTAACACTTAATAGAACAATTTCATAGACATTTTTATTTATTTAAAAATAAATATATATAATATATATATATATATATATATATACTTTAATTTGCACTTAACACTTATATTAAGGCTAACTTGGAAGTTTATTTTTTCCCCCTCATTTCATTGTAAACTTAGAGTTTTTTATTACCCAGATTTGCAGGTTGCATATATGTTTTTAATGTTCAATTTTTGAAATTGAATACTTCGTTGTTTCCCCACGGTTCAGTGTAATAAAAATCTTGAAATTTTCTTTTGATTTTTTGATTCATTTTGATTGATCCGTGTTCTTCTATAGATTATTTTACTCTTATTTATTTTTAACATGTGCAGTCAACAATCTGAATGGAGATAAAAACTTACATAAACTCAATAGTTGCTGTTCTTAAGGGATACATTCCTCATGCAAGTTACTTTGAAAAATTAAACACCGTCAATAATGTAAAAAAATAATTGCTCATATCGCCCAGACTTGTGTCCAGGTAAGAAACATTTAAAGACTTGGTTCATTCTTGTCTGTAATAAATATGTGCTTTCATTCTAGGACGGCCTCATCGAGCAGCTGTATGACCTCATTCTAGAATATTTCCACACCCAGGCCACCTCGATCGGCTTTCCTGAGCTCGCGCTGCCCACCATCATCCAGGTACGCTACTCCACTCTTACTCTCACCTACTCTTTCTCTCTTTGACTTTTCTGTCCTCTTAATTAATGTAGCAAATGTAGGTGTAGTTTAAAGACATTTCACTATGAGCCCCGGTGTGTAGACAGTTCTCTGGTGAAGATTTGCGAAGTGATTGAGGGGTGGTCAGACTTCTTTAGTGGCTCGTCTGGCTTGCTGTTCTTTTCTTTTCTTTTTTTCTTTTCTCTTTTCTCCCCCCTCCCTTTCGTTGATTCTTTTTATCGCGGTGGCGACTGTTAGGCCCACATCCTGTTTGAGAGGCGCTGAAGGCCATGCCTGGGACACCCAACCACAGGCTATAGTCCTGCTCGCACACCCACTAGTGTGCATGCGCACACTCACACACACACACACACACACACACACACACACACACACACAAGTCCAGCTACTTTCAGGCCTCACACACTCTAAGAGTAGGCTGCAGTCCAGCTCTTGTCTGCAGCATGGCCACTCCTCGCTCATTCACAGACACGCACGCGTGCGCACACACACGCACCACACACAGGCCACATCCTGTTCTTTGGCCAGAGCTCAGACCGCCAAAGCACTGTTAAAAGTCAAGCCCTGAATATTTATTCTTTTGGCCTGTAATGATTCATGCGGGTATTTTTAATGCCTGACTTTGGCTAATCCCTCCGTTTTATTGTTGGAACGCGACTGTGCTTACGATTAGAGTTGTTTTTTTTGTTTGTTTTTTTAAGCTTTCCTTCGCAGCCAGATAATGATTGTGTAAAATCATCTGTTTTCTCCAGTTCATGTTTATTTTATTTATACTTAGTTTTAGTTTGTTCAGTTTTAGCTAATTCTTAGATGACCGTGCCTTAAAAAGAAAATCATGAACTGAACATACAGATCCTTTATACCATCCTCTCTCTGTCTCTCCCTCCATCCAGCTGAAGGCTTTTCTGAAGGAATGCAAAGTGGCCAATTACTGCAAGCCGATCCGCCAGCTGCTGGAGAAGGTACAGGAGAACTGCAGCCACATCACAAGTCGGAGACAGAGAGCTGCTTTCGGCGTAGCTGACGCCATTGGTGTGGTAAGTATGCCCGTACGTGCGTGCTCCTCAAGCCCTTAAACATGCACACCGACCTCTTACCTTTCCAGGCAGCGAATGTACTATACCGCACTGCTATGTGCTATACCGAGTTTGCACTCTGTACACACAGACGCACATTTGTGCGTGTTTTTTATAGCGCACGATGGTTAGCTTGGTCTGGCCTTTTACACCTGCAGCTGTGATATTTCAAGTTCACCACGTCTGACCGGCTCTTCACTGAGGTTAGTCATCTAAATAAACAACGAGGGAAAGAAAACATGCACACATGTTGATGTTCATGCCTTCACTGTGTTTCAGCTCGGTCGTGTTCTTTTGCATGGATTTGTGTTGCTGTACGTTTTAGATAAAGTAGATAGTAAGCTTGTATCCAAGTAGGGATGAGTGATGTATCACAATACTTGAAGTTCTTACAATCATGATATTTAGGAGTGCCTGCAAAACAGTAGTGCTGCATTTAGTTAAAAAAAAACTGAGTTTACATGCAGCCTAATAATCCGACTGATGGCTAGGAATTAAAACCGTTCATGTATACGTCGCGGAATAGAGTAAACCCATTGAGGCCAATCTGAATTAAATTTATATCCGATCAAACAAGGTGGGTAATTCTTTTAATAATACGTTCAATAGAAGAATAATGGCCGATTTGTTTGTTGCCGATTACTTTTTACAATCGGATTCTGTGTGTACGTTCTGTGCCTGAGTTACAGCGCACGCTGACCAACATGGCTGGTGCGAAAATGGTCCTGTGGGGAAACACAGTTCATGTTACATATTACATGATTAAGGTTAGGAATGCGAGGTTGGATAGGCGGTGGGATGGGCAACAAAATTGCATTGTGAGGCAGGTGCGTAACGCAAATTCACTGCCGTAAAGTTGGCTCAAATATTGATATTCGCCAGACATTCAGCAAGAATAAAAAATAAGTAAATTCCCAGACAATAGCTTTTAATGTTGATAATATTAGAAGATGAACTGTTTGCACGTTTTGCAAGTCGCTCTGGATAAGGGCGTCTGCCAAGTGACTAAATGTAAGATGAGTAAAGGCAAATACGTCTTCTTTACCAATGGACTATGTGTACCTTTCCTGTTATATTTAACAATGAGGACATCCTTGCAGAAAGTCGGGCGAATATCAAACGCTGAGCCAAATTTAGTGGTCACAAATTCTCGCTGTCTGTTCAATAAGGACATTTGGAGGATTTTTGGCTGAGACAAACATCATTTAAAACTTGTTAAAAACAAGCAGTGCATTTAAACACTCGGCTAACTTGCTAAACTAATGCTCTTACAAAATTTGCGGTAACAGAAAGGAGATGAACAGAAGAGAGATTGATACCACAGTGTATCAAAACAACAGTGAAACATGGTGCTGAATTTTCAATGTGGTCTCAGACTTTTGGACCCCACTGTATGTGCGATTACCACAGACGAGAATTTCATCTCGTCCTTAGACTTCACTTAAAGTGGAAGACTAAGGACAGTTGTTGAATTCTGTCAATAAACAACTATATAATGCAAGTTCAAAACTACAACTGTTACACTCTAACTATAAAGGTCTTATGATGAGACAGACTGTTTTTTGTAGTTTTATTCAACTTTCTAACAGTGGAGCACTTCATGCGTGATCAGGCTTAAAAAGTAGTCCCATCTCTGAAAGAATGAATTACACAGATTGAGGCCCTGATTTACTAAAGGGGCCCCTAGGCTAGACTTTAAGTGTTCCCCCACCCAAACCCATACATACATGTCAAACCATCCCAATACCAGACAGACAGGAGGGAAGAGAAAAAATAATAGTCTCATTTTATAGTGCTATAATTGATAGCTCCATAAAAGATACATGCACAAAACAAACCCCAATATGCAAGACCAAAAAAAGACAACTTATTACTTTTAGGAGGTTCTATTTCTTGTCTTCCTTGCAGAGAAGTCGTTGATTAGGCTGGTAAAATCCAATCTGTGAAGAACCACTTTCTATCGACATCAGAGAACACAGCCGTCCTGAACTTCTCTCGGCCTGACTGCTCATAATCAGGTCCTGTGGTCTCATCTGCTTGTTTTTTTCTTATCCGTTGCCGCTGTGCATCCACATCGTACTGCTGAGACACTGTTGGAGATTTGTTTTTTGCATCTCTCTCAAAAAGTCCAAAGTCATCATGTAGGCCTGACACATAAGCCCTCAATGACCAAACCAAACCAGCAACATTGCACAAGTCCAAATCAACTGTCTGAACAGCAGCATTTCCGAAATCGTTGCAGTATGTTATTCCACAAGTTGCACGGGAAGGCATTTTCTAGTTTTCCCATATTTTTGGTTGAGCACCCTGGCTTCATCATGAGTAGGTACTCTAGATTCTGGTTAGGGTTGTTGGCTATCTTTTTCCACAACTCCTGAATGCTAGATCAATTTAGCGTGTCAGAGTTTTCTATGTCTCTGTTCTCTGGTTTTCATTAGGCTGTAACCCGGTTTCAATTATCTGTCAATGGGCAGTGGACTTTGAGGAAAAAATAAAAAGTGTGTGAACAAAATAAAAAAACTCCTCTGTCTCAAAGCAGCAATTCATACTATTGACCCCCACCAATTTGAGGGTGTGTGCAGTCACTTTTTCTAAATGGGCCTTGAAGAAGGGATCAAATTGGCTAATTACTTCGAGGACACCCATAAAGACGCCAGAACTTAGTAAAGCTCCCAACCCACCTATTTTAACTAACACCCCAAAGTGACAGTAGATGCATTATGCTCTCCTGCTCACTGATTGGAAAACCACACCCCCATCGTTACCAGGTGCCATAACACATAGCTTTCATTTGTGAAGAATCTTCACCCTGCTAAAACGTGTTCAAGTGAGTGAGTCAGTTACATGTCAGTTCCATGAGGTGCTTCGTATGTAAAAATTATTTGCCGATAGAACCACAACTAATTTCTCTTCTGTAATCTTTTCAATTTTCTTATGAACAATCACACAACTATGCAAACCAAATAACAGGCTGTAGTGGGCCCTTGGCTGAGACGGGTCCTGGGGCGGTTCGCCCCCTCGCCCCCTCTCTAGCTCCGCTACTGAGTATGGCTCTCTGAAACTTTGTGCTCAGAGTGTGGCTGCATTTTTCCAGACACTATAGCCTACTGTAAGAGCAGACTGATCATCACTGTCGCCGAACAATTTACAAGCAATAGACTTCTATTAAAGTGAGTTTTGAGTAAATAAAGGGGCTTTTCACGAACTGCCATTGTAGAACAAAATGCAAAAGTGCGACAGCTAGGCAAACGTAAAGAAACAAGTCGTCTGCATGTATAATGGTTCAGTCATTTGGCAGCTGTTATCTCAGTTTGCTTTTATTGTATACAGTAGATACATAAATATTCAGCTTCTTGCTTAGCTGCTGTCTACTTTCTTTGTGTGATCATTGTTGTCTCTCTTTTTGTCCTTTCCTTGTCGGCACGTCACCTTCAAATTTGCCTCAGTTTTTCTTTTTTATGTTATAGACCTAAAATCACTTGAGAGCTGAAGCCGTAATAAATGAATAGACCTTTTACTAAATAAATGTATTCAGGTATGATGGAAAAATAATCTTTTTAACCTCAATAGAGTTACATTTATTGATTTTTGTCCTTCATCCAGCGGGATCGGAGTACCTTGGCTCTTCTCCAAACACAGCAGTTCTGATATTAATTTTAGAAAAGTATGAAATGCCAACAGTGCAAGAACAAACTTTGAACGGACTTTCATCTTTTGATCCCTTTAGCCTAATTGATTGTTCATCAGCAGCATGTGAAATGTAGCAGTGAACTTCGGGAAGTGCTATTTTAAAATAGAGGAAAATAAAAAAAAAATATTCTCACCTGAATTTGGCAAAAACTTTGGATTACCTGCCAGAAACGTCAGGTTCTTGTCACGCTCCACACTCTCCTTATCTGTATGCTGTGATCATTTCAGTGTCCGATTTTCCCCTCAGGCCTTATCATTCCATTTACAATCTGTGTTTTGATAATTTTATTTGCAAAAGAATTTGGAAGATGTGTAAACATTTTTTTTTTCACAGTGCATTCTAAACGCTTGCCAAGTGATTGCGATAGTCATGATAGTCATAACAATAATCTTATCGCTGGTATGATCTTATTTACAATACATTTTAAATGACAGCTCAGTCAGTGCGGCCAGACAGAAGAGAGAATAGGTCCAAACAAGCTCATCAGGGTTAGATAACACTATTGACCATGTAATAGCTAGTACAATATGATCACAGACACTGCAGACATGTACAGTAGGAAGAGAGGAATGGGTTTAGTCTGTCATAAGAAATTATGATTGATGATTAGGTATTAATGAAGCAGGACATCAAGGACAGAGTTCTACAAAAGCTTAACATCTACAATTTATGAAAAAACAAAAGAGAACAATCCTACTAAAGAGACTGGGACA